>MSTJ01000185.1:0-29396 GCA_001956345.1 Ramalina peruviana | reverse complement strand
CCCCCACATCCTCCTCTCCCCCCGCCACCAACAACGCCACCACCCTCGACGGCTCCTCCAACAACCCATCCACCGAACTCGCCGAGCTCGCCCGCGCCACCGACCGCGGCTGGGACCTCCTCCAAGGAATGACGGACTCATGTCTCTACTTCGTCTCGGGGTGGTGGTCCTACCAATTCTGCTACGCGCGCTCCGTGAAGCAATTCCACCCGCTCCCCCCGGGGGGCCAAATCCCCATGTTCCCCCCCGTCGAAGACCCCACCACGCCCTCCTACGTGCTTGGGAAATTCGGAGACCGCAAAGTAAACCGTCATCGGCTGGAATCCGGGGACAGCACTGGCGGCGCTTTAGATGGCGGATTAGCTGCCGAGGCCGGGGGGGACGAGGGCGCGACGGTGACGATACAGGCGAGGGGCGGGAGGGGCGGGAGGTTTTTAAGTCAGAAGCTGAGTGGAGGGACGACGTGTGATTTGACCGGCGCGCCCCGCAGAGTGGAGATTCAGTTCCATTGCCATCCGCATAGCGGGGATCGCATTGGCTGGATCAAGGAGGTGAGTACGTGTACGTATCTGATGGTGGTGTATACCCCCCGGCTGTGCAATGATGTGGCGTTCCTGCCGGAGAGGGAGGAGCAGGCCGAGAAGGTGGTTTGTAGTGAGGTGGTTGGGGAGGCGGAGGAGGAGGGGTGGAGGAGACGGAAGAGCAAGGAGGCGGAACGGTTGCTGGTGGGGGAGATTGAGAGCGGGGCTACCATCGTGGGGGATGCGGGCGGGAGGAATGAGGTCGGGAAGAAGTTGATGGTGGGGGATATTGAGGTTGGGGGCATGAAGCTTGTGGGTGGGGAGAAAGGGTGGTTGAAGACGCCGGATCCGGTGGGGATGGGTGGGGCGTTGAGGATTGAGAAGGATGGGACCATCGTGCCGGCGGGGCATGCGATTGCACATCAGCATAAGAAGGAAGAAGGGGGAGCGGTGCACCGGTTGAGCGATAAAGAGATCGGCCAGTTGGGAGTTGATGTGCAAGCGGCAAATAACGTGATCAAGCAGCTGCAGGAGCTGAGAGGGAACAAAGGGTGGAAATTGGAAGCATTCGAATTAGAGGATGGGAGGATGGAGTTGCGGGGAGTGTTTGATGATGGCCTGAATCTCAAGGGCGACGGAAAGTCGGAGCCCTTTGAAGTCGTTTTTGTTGACGGGGATGAAGATGAGGATGAAGGAAGCGAAGAGGCATACGAGCATGAACTGTAACATTTGGGCTGCATCATCATGCACGGGATCACAAGAAGGGGAAAAGGAGTTGTTTGTGACCATCACCTGTATCATATTCGGCGTCGCTTTGGACACTGCTGAGCTTCGAACGATTTCTATGGAACATATGATCGGCCCAGCTCTTGGGTTCATCATCAGGACATCAAGTGCGCCAGACGCCATGCTTTTTAAAGCAACCCTTCCCCATTGAACCACACCCTTCTCATCCATCATCAGACCAACAGCACCGCATTGACACACCCATCATTCTCCGGCGTATTCGTGATCTGCGCCCATCTCCCCCAAACGACCTTCCCTCCAGCCGTGACCTGCCCCAGTTCCGACACCTATAGTACGCCAAAAAAGCCCATTAGCATCCCATTCATTCACCGCACCCCCTCCATCCCTCCCGCAAAAAAAAAAAAGAAACAGAAAAACCCACATTAACCTCCACAATCGTCCCCTTGGTCAGAACCCCGAGCTGGGTATACATCGGATTCTGAGGATTCTTCTTAACCCCCAAAATCGGCAACTGGACCGTAACCTTCAGCTCCGGATGGCTCACACTGGCCTTCTTATACCTGAGCCCCATCGGCCTGATGAACCGCTCATACTTCACAGGCCGGCGGGTGAAATCGGGGCCCACGAAGGTGGGTTTGGTGATCATGCGCTTCCAGCCCTTCTTTTTTGTCTTCGCGCCCGTTTTGATCACCCGGAACATTTCCTCCTCGCTGATGCCCTTGACTTTGGGGAGGGGGACGCTGAATTTCGCGGCGCCTTCTTTGCGTCGGTTTTTGATGGCGGAGGAGAGGGCTTTGGCGTCGTTGCCTTTGTTGTTTCTGTCGAGCAGGTACTGCGGTAGTGGTTCCCCCTTCGTCACATCGGGTGCGCCGCCGGGGGTTTTGACGTTCTTCTCCTCATGCGCTTTGATGGTTTTCTTCATCTGGATCTTCTGGGTGTGCCGCGTGCGCTGGTGGATCTTGGCGCGCAGGCCGCGCAGGTTCTGCGAGTCCTTGGAGTTGGCATGGGTGAGGCGGGCGGTGCGTTTGCGGACGCGCTCGTCGTGGTCGAGCCGTTTGCCGTGCTCTTTTTGGAATTTCTCGATGTATTCGTTTTGGGGCTGTGGGGGAAGGGGGGGGAGGAGGATTAGTAGAGTGTGCTGGGTAGGGCAATGTTGAGGGGATGATGGGGGAGCTGACTTACCATGATTGCTGCCGGAATTGTCAATGGGCGACTCGAGGAGGATATTGGGGAGGATGGTTCAATACTTTGCCTTCGAATTTGTGGTTGTGGTTGTGAAAACGTTCGGGTAGGACTGTCCTGCTCGAAAGATTTGGCCTATCTGGTGAAAATAAATGTATCACGTCTCAAGCATCTCCAACTTGCAATTGCAAGCCCCCTTGATCCTGACCCCCCGCGTCACTCCTTACTATCCTCGCCGTCCTTGCCGTGCCCGCCGTCACTATGACTCAAAAGTGTGTACCCGGACGATGTTCATCCAGATGTTTACGACGGCAATGACAGATCAGGGTAGCTACCCCTTAAAACGTAGTCCATCTAGCTCAAGTGATGGATGCCGCGATCTGATAATAATAAGGTGGAGAGGATCATGTTGACGGATGATGAAGCGAAGTGAATAGGTAGGGGCATGCTAAGATAGAGGATCCCTGCCACCCCAGGGCGGCGACGAGCAACAGTAGAATAGGCATAGATGCTTCATTGAAATTGCAAATTACATAACTGAATAATGAGTGAGATGCATATAAACGCGATCCATGAATGAGTGGCTGAGTGGTTAATCAGATAGGCTGATTCATGAAAACTTTCATTTTAATGAATGAGACGTGACAAATTGTTATTATCAGCGTGCGGAATATGGCAGCACCAACCTTTGTAGTGACATCGGTGATTCCCGAATATGTATCACCTCTCGAACTTCAGTATAATGAACCAAAGGTCTATTCGAAGCCCAACAACATCTTATGAATCCTTTGTAAAGTAGTAACAAAGCTTTGATACCTGAAGGAATAGCAGCATTTTGTAATTTCAATTAGGGCGAGGCACGTGAACAACGGGCCACGCGATTGGCGTTCTGGGTGTGTAGAGGCTCGATTACATGATCGTAAGCCGATTGATTGAGGACAGCCTTTTCCTTCTCCATACCACTCTCGTAGCCAACTGTACGAGACGTTTCACCGTATGAGTCAACCAATTATCTCACAATACCGGCTTGGTCTCGAAGCGACGAGCTTTGACACTCGAGCATTTGCCCCTGCACCTCACGTATATTTTGTCCCAGGATTGTGTTCGGCGAGAAATGCCAAGAGGTACAAAACCGTGACTCACGATTGACGCTGCAGTTCAATGATCACCAGTCGTCGAACAAGAATGTGATCCTATCTCCCAGGTGATCATCATAAAAATCATTTGGGGCATTAAACGAACCGCCTATCCGTGTATGTTAGCACCAATATTCATGGACACTTCATGGGCGGGATATACGCACGCTTGAGCCACTGATCGTGCATCCACTGGAATGCTCCAACCAAAACATCATTGCCATCCACCAGTCTTGAGTAAGCTTCTTTGTCCCACTTATTGCATAGTGGATGGAAACTCTTCGAGGTAACCTCAAACAAGCCACATAGATCGTAACATGCGTTAGACAAAGCTATACTTACTCGGGCAGGCACATACGAACTAGGCACCCACGAATCCCAATTTTCCGTAATCAAGCGCAGCAGACACAAATGAAATAGTACCGTTGGCCAATCCTTAGGCTTTCGGCGCATTATCAGACCCTGGGTAATTTGTAGTAATTCCTCTAACGCCTGGGAAATGCCTTTGCTGTTGGTGCGGTCATGCGTATGGTGTGCATGCTTATTCGACGTTTTGAGCTCGAGGATCTCAATGTCTGAGCCATCAATTGTATCAGTCCACCGAGCATTCTCATCCTCATCTTCAGACCGATCCCAATGCTTTAACATGGAAGCCAGAGATATTTCCCGCGTCAGCATAAGGCAACGTAAAGATAGGGCAACAAGGACCCTAGCCGGCATTCGAAGATCACTTAAAGCCTCACTTATAGTACCGGCTTGGAATTGAGCACATTTTTCCACGAACTCCAAAGAGAATTGCGTATGCGCCTCTGACCAACGAGCATCCACATCATAGAATTGCTCGACAAAGTCCATTATTGAAAGCTCTGCCTCTGTTGAGGAGATAATTTCTCCGGCCAGAAATTGGCAATCTCTGATTACTGCTCTGGGATCCAAGGTATCATTCGTGAACCTCACTCGATATTGTGCGCCGTCGCTGCCTGGCAGAAACCATTCGCCGGTACCAAGAGCGAGGTCTTGGGCGGTCAGCTGCTGCAACTGATAATGATGTGGAGACCTACCGGGAATCTTGCCCTTGATATCGTCTTTGATGTCGCCCCGTCGGCACTTAAGGTACCATTTCCGAGCATGTGCTTGCGTAGCCGAGCATTCCTTACATGGAGTTTCCCCGTTACACTATTATAGTCAGCAGTCTGAAAGAAAAAACCCTTTCAGCAGACTCACCTGCTTCCTGAGGACCTTACATCGCCAACAAGCGCCGCCTACTGCTCTCAGACGCTTGATATTGTCCCGTCCGTCTTCAGTCAGTGGTCCGCGACGTTTAGCCACGTGACTGCCTTTGTTGTCATCCAAGAACAGAATATTGTAATGTGAAGGTCTTGGAGGTTTTGGGCGTCGACGTAGTTCCTGAGTCTGTGGAAGAGCTTCGATAGGATCTGGTGGTGGTGGTGGTGGCCCAAACCCATTGGGCCCCTGAGAACCCTGGACTTTGGAAGGGTCATTGGCGTTTTGATGAACAAGATTTGTGCTAGAGTCCCAAGGTCCCTCTTCGGACGCTTGGTCTGGCCTATTGTAAGCAACCCCAGGGCGATACGCTTTTGAGAAATAGTCGGATTTGCAATCATTACATGCGTGGGGCGGAAGCAAAATTTCCCCGTAACGCGTTATAGGATTGGGGAAGCCGTGTGGGCAGAGCGCCGCCATAGCTGCTTCACCGCGGGAAAGTCAAGGTATAACGAACATGAGATGGGGTCAAGAGAAATTTGGGCCTGGTCGAGCGATGATATGTTATGTTCTGCAGGCTGAAAGAGTCAAAAAGATAGTTCACCGTTTTACCGGCCGCTCCGCCTACCCTCTCACGTTAGCGCAGATGAAGTATCTGCAGGATTATCGTACCGCCTGCTACATGAAGCAAAGCCTGCTACATACAGCAAGCGGTTCCATTGTCACATCAAAATATCCCGAACGCTAGCTAATGCAAACTTGCGTGAGATATTCTTCTCCGATCGAATGGAGGTGCAGATGACACAACATCAATGCAAAGGCGCACATCGCACCATCTCTGGGGTGTATGCCACGGGACTTGATACGCTGGCAAGCAGAAAGATGGACCCACTTCGCTCTGGACGCCCCCTTCTGCGGCACGAGCAGAGAGTTGGAAACCCCGCGTGAGCTAATTGTGGGTCAGGTCGGCAGTCCGCTCAGCATTCCGCCGCACCGCCTACTGTTTCGGGACATCCGCTCAGTTGCGGTCTCCACACCTGCACACGTTTCCACTTCGATGGAGAGACTACTGCTGCATGATCCACGCTCTGATCTACCAATAGCATTCCGTGTCTTTGCTTCACTGCCCTCAATTTTTCAACACCGCCTACGGTATTCAGGTAACCGCCTGGGTTCTGTTTTGAGGGGTCAAGCTTGTAGACCTGCTTACGCCACCAATTGAACTTCACAGATCACTTCGCGATTTTTGTTCCCCCCACATTCTCACGCCGTTGGTAGTACCGCCTGCTGAAATCGCTAGTCCGCCTGACATTGTGGATCAGCCTTGCATGATCGACTGTCCTGACTGCAATCATGCCTGAGGAGATCCAAAAAAGTCACGAAGTCCGCTTACTGAATTAGGAGAACCGCTTTCTTCTGAAGAATACCGCGTTCTTCTGGAGGACACCGCTTTCTTCTGAAGAACACGCATCAGGTTCCATGATAAAGCTTGCGCGCAACTTTGATATGACGATTGGGGCTCGGCTGATTCTTGTAGAGCTTTAGAAAACATAAGTACCTGGGCTTCGCTCTTCGCATTTCTTTGATTCCTTCTCAAAACCCAGCGTTCATCCTACTTGTGATCCCCCGTCTTGATCAATACACAGTGATGTTCCTGCCCACCTCGGCCTCGGCCGCGCCGTGGCCTACAAGCCCCAGTAATCCCGGCATCCCTTCCTACTGTTCACAGCTTGGACAGAGTCAGTGGAACGCAGAGTCTATCAGCAACGTCGCCCTTAATTGCATCATGGTCATGCTTGGGGCATTTGCTGTGTGGCAAAGCCGATTGCACCTTCTCTGTACGCATAGCCCTTCTTCTCGATCATCGTGAACATTGTGATTGATGACACGTCTCATCGTAGATGTCAGACAAAGACACGATCACCTTCCAGCCCCTCAAGCTATCAATCATGTTCCAAGCATTGATCTCAGCACAACGAACCTATCACACAATCGAATACACCACGACACTGCGCCCGATTCCAGTGAAGCTGGCCGTTCTTCCCCAATTGTCGAAACACCTCCAAACGCATGGTGTCATCATGTAATCGATACGAGGGAGGAGGACTCCGACATCAGTAGAATTACATGCAGTCCTCAGCTCAAGTCAGCCTAGTACATCACAGTTTTAATATACTTTTGGAAGGTATTTGCGAGGCGTATGCTGCGGGAGGTGTATGCTGCGGTCTTCGAGTGGCATGCAAGCTACATACTGCGGTCCTCAAGTGACAGCCTGGCCTAGGTATAGTGAAATGTCTAAAAGTCAATCCTTGAACACTATCAGATATGCATAAGCTCATGGCTTTTTGAAATGTATCTCACTCAAGCGGATAACCTCCAGAGACAGATGTGACTCTTTTTACCATAGATACACTCTCTGGAATACCATTTGCATACTCACTGGACTCTGCTGTCCGTGAGTAAGGAATGAAATACCTGTCAACGAACCAGTCAGACAAGAGAAGGGCGTACCTTCAAGCCATCCGTCGTTCAACCACTGGAACATCTCCAACAAGAGAGAATCACCGTTCACCAGCTCCGAAAATGCCTCTTTCTCCCAATTATCGGTAAGTGGTTGAAGCGTCTGTGAGCAGACATGAAACCAGTGGCATAGGGCAGAGAGGGTACTACTTAGGGCTTCAGAGCTTTGCTCAAGCAGAATCATCGGGTCCGGACGGGTAACGTAATTGTTCGATATGAGCTCGAAAATGAAGAGGGTACACAGAATCATTGGCCAATGTCCCGGGTCTTGGCGCATGATTAAACGCTGAATATTTTGAATAGGGTTCTCTAACAGCGAAGGGATATGCTCTTCGCTGTCCACCTGCGCCCTGCTAGAGCAACCCGGCTCGCGACGGAACACCCTAATGACATCGATCAGTGGGTCTTCCTCGTTATATTGCTGAAAGTCCGTGCGCTCTTCGTCCTCATCGCGGATGCAAGTCGGCATGTTCCCTCCGACCTCCATTATCTCATGCGTTAAGACGAGGCATCTGAGAGACAGCGCGATGAGAATATATTCATCAGATAAATCCTCGGGTGCGGATGTTTGCCTGGCTAGTAGCGCTGCCTGAAACATGGCACATCGTTTGATCAACTCTACTGTATAGGCCTCAAAAAACCCAGGCCACCGGCTTTCCAGATTTTCAAACTGTGCAAGGAATTCTATGAGAGGAATTGCGGGCTGAGATAGCGCAGTCACTCTACCAGACACCGTCCTGAAATCTCTGAAGTTGCTTTTGGCACTGATTGCGTCGTATTCAATCAGAACTCGGTAATCCTCGTCCTCGTAGTCATCATACAGCACCCATTCACCAGTGCCGAGTGCGAGATCTTACATGGTCAGCAGAAATTGATCGCCTGTAGGTCACAATGAGACGCTGAATCTCATACCTAGAATTTGATCTGCAAACTCGCCCCGATGACAGTCAAATTGCCATCGCTCGAATTGTTCGCTCGAGCATTCTGCACACGGAGTCTCGGTATCCAAGCGATGAAAGATCTGTGACATTTTCGTGCCTGCTCAATGCTCAGTACCTAAACTATACGCAAATCTTTGATCGGAGATCTAAAGAGCGCCAAACGATGGCCTCATCTTGCCTAAGTCTGAAGGGAAAACCCGATGAAGATCGCATGAAGTCAACGCGTTTGATACTTGGACGTGTCATCTGTTAAGCTTTACCATTCTAGGCTGGGCCTACCCGGAAAAAATCTAGGTTGCGGCGGGGGCCGGCACCAACGGCTGCCCGCAGCCAGACTCCTGGGACCGAGCCCCATGCTCCCAGGCGACATCTTTACCTCACGTCCCAGAGCACGTCCCCCGAACCCTCCAGCCACCGGAACGCTGACTTCTTGTTCAAATGCACCACCAGTACCACGACATATATTGATTATTGCGAAGATTATGACTCGGCCATCACATTTTTGACGAGCGCCGACATAAGGCATGTGCGTGGCTTAAGACCCATGCCTCAATAGTTCTACGAAACACAGTGCCTAAGTTGCTCTGGATCCCTAACCGTGTATGATTTTGCGCTCGAATACCCTTTGATCCGGGGCGCGCAAAACGTGTGTAGCGGTAGCGGTAGCGGTAGCGTTTCGGTCTATCAGGCATTGTAGCTTCGAGACGTTGAAGATTCAAAAGGAATAGCTTTTGTTACAACGATTTCAGACAGGTGACAAGCTGAGGCGAAAGCCTTGAAACATAGAAGCATCGTGTTTCATATTTTTTGTGACTATAATACATAAGAATAGCAGATCGAAGTAGGTATCATATTACTGCAATGGTAGGTCAGAGGCGATTCGCCGTGAATGCCTGATCCCCCTTCTTGAAACAATGAGCTCCGTGAAAAAAAAAGCTGTACGACACGCGTTCGAGTATATAGGGCTTTCGCTGCCGTGGACTCTCTCCTCGTTCTCCATCCTATTAGTACCTTACTGCAGGCCAGCGATCGAAAGTGCAAAGTTGCAAAGTCGATCTTACACACGTTACTACCATTCATAAAATCCAACATGCAACTTTCCCACGTCCTTGCCTTCACCATCGTGCTGAGCGCTGGCGCTCTTGCCCTTCCGAACGAACCTGTAAAGTCGCGCCACACGAATCAAACGCCATGGATCGCCATGTACGATGCATCGGATACACACTGCAGCGGAGATCCTGTCAATGGCGCGCACGTCAACCTCGACAAGGGAACTGGCCCCAAGCCTTTTGCCAGGACAGATATAACAACCAACGTCGAAGTATACTTCGGCGACTCTAAGTGCATCGTTGCATACACTTCTTACACTGACCCGAAGGTTTGTTGCAACGATTGATCTTCTTGTCAAACGCTAATGTGTGGCCTTCTCAGACAAACGTTGTTGCGAAGACATTCAATCGAAAGGACCTCGACCGCGCAGCAACTTTTTGCTTAACAAAGGACAAAGATCATGAGCCAAAGGCATCACTACACAACCCCTGGGTGAAGGCTGAAGCTTCAGAACAATGTTGAGAAGAGTCAGGGTTGGATGTTTTAAATCCAGACAAATCTTGGAATACTGGCGATACATGAGGACTTTTCGTGGCAAACTCGAGCCATCCCCATGTCAAAAGCGTCTTTCGATGATGGCAATCATACAGGGCAGTGAAGCCGGGTCATTACACGATATTTTGGACAAGGTGTTCACCCAGGCAAATAGATTGATTCTAATGGCGCTAGATTCCGCACGCAATCTTTTGCTACAGCCTCTTGCACAGGCTTTCACCTTCTATTCTAGACAAAATTGGATGCCACGACTTTGAGTAATGCGCAGACGTAATCAAGTCATTCATGGCGCTGTTTTGGTCCCTTGTACAGGGCCTGATTTCCGATTGGCTTGAAATAGCATGCTTTGTGGAGCATTCTTTGTCCCACATGCCAGTCCCTCTTGCTTTAATCTGGCTTGTGCGCAAGCTTTCACCTTCCCTTGAAGATGAAGTCGCGTAATCAATACTCCATGGACGACAAATGATCAGAGAATTGATTCCTAATGCTGTACTGGCGTCTTGCTTAGACTCTTACTTCCCACTATTTCTTCGCCAGAGCCAATTCCATAGGCTTCCTTTCGTATATCATCGTCGAGAGATTGGTTCCTCACAACTAGCAATTATAAGAACTCGATCATCTATTCAGTCCGTGACACCCTACCAGCCTGTCACACAGATCCTTGCGTGGTAAAAGTCTAAAACGATAAGCGTCATGATTCAGTCCTTGTCCGACAGATCTTTCAGCATATATGCTCCTCCCTCATTTCTCCCCTTCTTCTCTTTGTTCTATCTCATCATTACTTTCTTACGAGTCTCGACAACGCAACTTCCAGGTTTGCTCACTTACCTTCTTATGATCTCCGTCCTTCTGCGGCCCCAAGCATTACTTTTCGCGCCCATTGCTTCTCCACTTCTCAACCCTCCACAAACTACACGAATAATCATTCTGACAATGCAAGTCTCCCTCCTCCTTATCCCCCTCCTAAGCGCCAGCGCCCTCGCCCTTCCCAACGCGCCGCTCGAAGAGCGAGGAAATGACAGCCCATAGATAGGAGGCTACCATAAAACGGACAAAGATTGCACAGGCGACAAACACACCATGACAAATCTGAGCACGCCCAATACGCTGGTAAATTGGGCGCGTCCCATGAAAGTCAACGTAGGCGTGCATTTCGGGTCCGGGAAAGATCGTGCCGATACCGTGAATGCGTATTTGGATGCAAAGGTGAGTTGAAGAGGCAATTTTTTTAATGGTATGAGAGCTGACTGATGTCTTGAACAGGGGAAGAAGATCGCGCATACTTTCACGTATAACAAGGATGTGTCTCAGTGTTCCAATGATAAGAGTGATGGGATGTGGGCTGTGGAGTGGAAAAGTGCTGAGGCTGTGAGATCGGACTGCTAGAAAAACCCGTTCATCAATGATGCCATTACCTCATTTGGTGAGATTTGGTATGGTTAGGGACCCAAGACGTCGAATGCAGAGGGAGCGGAGCTGCAGTATATGCTTCCGCCGAGGCTCACTAACCAGGCCTTCTTGCGCCTTCAGAGGCCAGCCATTACTTTCGACATATAACAATGTACTTGTCCTGCTAAGATCTGATACCTTGACCATCCAAGGAATCGCTGCTGCCTTTGTTGCCCGTTATGGCGAGACGTGATACTCAACTAGAACAAAGGGTTGCCCAACACGCATTTTCTCATAAGAACCACCTACAGCAAACAAAGACTCGTACAATTGCCTTCACGTGGCCCTTATCGAAGACATCCTCTTGTCACAACGATTGGTTATAAGAAGCTGCAACAGCTTACTCCTTTTGAACATTATCCTATCCAAGATCTCCTCCCCATCAACTCACCAAGGATTCATCAACAAACTTCATCAGCCATGCTGTCCCCACTCTTCTTGCTGACCTCACTTCTTGCTGCCGGCAGCACCTTCGCAAGCCCAACTGCTCCCCTCGAGAAACGCTGCATGAATTGCCCCTGGATTGGCTACTACAAGGACGGCAGCCTGGATTGCAAGGGCGGTGATCGCACCAATGTATGGCTCGAAATCGACAATGCTGAACTGAAAAAGTTCGAGCGTCCCGCGAATACGACTGTGGGCGTGCATTTTGGCACCGGCATTGGCTTTGCTGATTCTATACTTGGGTTCACCGATGAAGCGGTAAGTTCTTCGTCTGATTCTTTTGCTATTTGCTATTGTCGGTGAACGCTTAAGTATGTGTGGATTGTTGGCTGACGTGAATAACTGTAAATAGGGCACGAAGGGAGCACACAACTTTTACAACAACATAGACAGTATTTTCGAGTGCTATAACGATACGAGTGATTGGGCTTGGTCGGTTCCGTGGTTGAGCGCGAGGGCGTATGGAGATTAGCCCACGATTGAGCGAACAACATTCCGCGGCCTTCGTGTAGACACCAACGGTCGCGACATGCGGGTGACTCTAATATTAGTAGGGAACAGATAACGAACAAAGTCTCCTGTGCCGCTTCTGAATGAGAACTTGAGAACATTAGCCCTCCACACTCATAGAATCTGCTAGAGAGACCTGACGGTGAGATCTGTCATACTGTGTGCTGCAATCTTGGCCAAAGATAGTATACTCAGCCAGGAGCATTGTATGTCCTTTAGATGCAATGACAATGAAACCTCGTAATGACCTTATACTCTACCAATGGGTGGGTCTCTACCATGCTCCCTCCTCTCCCCATCTCTCTCCCCACTATTCCTCCCTTCGTCTCATGTCAAAGCGATGAAAGTATATTCACGCGAAAAAGAGCCTTGTTTGTGCCTCCCGTCGCCAACATAACTCTCTCTCACATTACGAGAGCACTGCACTTTGCATGATCAGCCCTCCCTCACTTCAACAAATGGCTTCTCCTTGTCGAGCAATGGAGGGGTGATAAAGGAATGAGAGGCATGGCGAAGCAATGAAGTGATGGAGACGAGGGATAAAAATGATGGAACGACATGGATGAGAAATGATGAGGGTGAGAAGGTGGCGGAGAGACCGACGATGAGGAGATAGAGCTAATACTTCAAGCCTTAAGTATTGCGCTGTCACCAAAGTCACCTCCAAGGATCTCTTGTTACCTAATCTGGGTGATCGCAGCACTTTTTGGTCACGGCAAGATTGGTTGACGGCAAAATTGTGTGACGGCAGACTCGGCATAATTTTGCCGTCACCCAAATTTCAAATTTCCCGTCACCAAAAAGAACGCAAACAAATCGTTCGTTAGACCTCAACATCCATACCAAATCTCTCTCCTGCGGACTTGAAAATGGATAGATGTTAATCGAGTTGTTAAACGCAGCAACTCTCCTTGATGGCGCGGAGTTCATGAGACCTGTCGTTAAGCATAAGTTGTTTCATGGACAAGAAACGGACGGACAGGCGGTTGTTGCAGCCATCTGTCGATTTGCAGTCATGTAATTTGGCGCCGCTCCCACTTGTACTTGAGAAAACGGTAGAGCCTCTACCAGGAGATTGAACCTTCGGCACGAGGCAGTGCGTATGTCTGCAAAGCGAAGGTAAGCCAGCTGCCCGGTACAACTAGGTCTCTTTAGGGCATACCAATGCTATAACAACGCAGTCACACTCTTTGAGAAATGTTTCCTAGCAAGAGGAGGAGTGCAGATGGCTACTTACGCACCCTCGCACTTCAGCGCGGCTGGCGACCAAGAATTATAGTCCTCGCTCAGTACGCAGAACAATCAATGCCATGTGTAATCACAGATCTCTCACGATGCTCCGACTATTTCACCAGCTGCCTGATCAACACCTGTCACCCTATCCTTAATCAAATCGCTGTTTTCGCTATCGTAGCTATGGGTATCCCGCCATTTCTTTTGTCAAAAAAAGCTCAGGCTGAGTCAACACTGTCAAGCAAGCCTTTGCGATCATGACCGTGTCAATCCATACTACCATCATTTTTCACAGGATAGAAGTCTCCTCTGATCTCTACCAGGCACTCACGATCAAAACAAGAGCAAGCTGCAAAGATCCGCAAGGAAGTAAGAAGCGATTCTACCTTTTCAGGCGCTTGGTAAAGCAAATGCAATCATTCAGAGCAATCATCATTGCGGACGTCAATATAGGCAACGCCTAGGCTAACGTGCGTGGGCATACCACATCGTAGGTCGTTGCCTGAGTCTTCCAAAAAGATGAGGTGTAGGCCCAGTGTGATACCTTCATGGTAGGCACCTACTCAGGCGCAAAAGGTATAACAAGGCTACAAAGGCGCTAGCTTTGGCGTAGCAAACGTGATGAGTCTGCCTCTTTATAAGTTTGCTGCCTCCTGAGGGGGGTTGTATATAAGACCACAGCTACCCGCAAAGAACTTTCTCTCCTCGTTGTCACCCATACCTTCTCAGATATCTCAAAGTTTCAGCATCTAGGTGAAATATGTTCAAGTTTCAGAAAGATAAGAAGGTCAAGGAGGCCAAGGAAGGCAAGAAAGACAAGAAAGATAAGAAAGATAAGGAAGGCAAGAAAGATCAGAAAGACAAGGAAGGCAAGAAAGACAAGAAAGACAAGAAAGCCGCACAACAGGCCCCGCAACAGGAATCCGACTGCCAGAAAACGTCAGAGCAAGGACAGAAAGAAACGGCTTCCTCTTCATCAGCTGCAGAGCAAGTAGCGGCTCAGCCTTCAAAGCAGGATCCTGTTGACAAGACTCCGCCGAAGCACGGGGAAGAAACCAAGGAATCAATTGCCCCAACCAAGGAACCCTCGCCACCTTCATATGCCGAGAAAGCAGCAGCCTCTCCCTCAAAGCAGGATTCAGCCACCAATATTCCTCCCGCAGACCAGAGATTAAACACAGAATCATACTCCACTCCCAAGGGACCCTCTCCACCTTCATACGCCCAGAGAGCAGCAGCTCTTCCCTCAAAGGAAGATCCTCCTGCGACTTCTTCTCCAACGAAACAGACAGCTACAAAAAACTCAACTTCCTCAGCCCCGGGACCATCCCGTACAACATCTGAAGATACCACTGGCGTGCATTTGCGTCCCAGAGAATGGGCCACCGACATGGACCGGCACAGCCTCCCGACCGCAGTGAATGCCGGGCTCGAATACCAGCCGCTGAAGGGCAGCCGAGCGGACTTTTACCCGAGCGAGGGAGATTTTTGCGACGACGATATCGCGGAATCGAGTAGTGGTAGTCTAGGAGGGCCTTGTGTGCCTTCGAGAAAAGCGGATGACGATGATTGGGAACATGTCGAGTCGGAAGACCCGCCGCAAGGGTGAGCGCGCCACAAGGTTATCAGAGCAGCGTTTGCCCTGATCCCATGGAAGTCATGGAAATATCTGAGTGTACTGAGGGACGCTTACTTCTTGTTCTGCCCACCAACGTAATGTGATCCCTGCAGTGTTTCTTGGCAGGTAGATTCAGAGTAGTCTACCTCAAATGGGTCGCTCTTTTGGGAGTGATCCATCTGATTCAGTAACTCACACCTCAATTGACCGTGAATATCAGATATCAAGGACTATTTGTCACTTGAAGGTTCTTATTACTAACCAATGTGTCGGACGAGTTCATGCTGAACCTACAATTTTCGAAATTGGAATCAATGCCGTCTCGAAGCTGGCTTAATGCTGTTGGCTAATATTGTCAATCGCATTGGGGTAGGCTTTGGCCGACGAACGCTTTTGACGCATGCTGAATCGCTTTCGCCTGCTTTTGAATTGTTCATTGATGTAGAATGTTAGGTTTGAACTTTTTCGATGTCCAAGCAGAAAACCCCCTTGTCCCACCCGAACCATTTCCTCATCCTTCGGCCCATGGAATGCAGCATCACTGGGTCGATCTTGGCAACAGGGTGAGGCTTGTGGAAGATGATTCTTCCTCCCTGCTCATCCAGATGCTGATCTCTTTCGAAGCTCACCGCAGAACCGCCACTGTGCTTGGCGATGAAGCCTACCTCGGCCATGGCTAAGACAAATGCATCCCATTCAATCGTCTTCATGCCTTCTTCTGGGCCAGATGGGAACATTGATCTAAGTATAGTGAAGGTCCTCTGTTTGACAGGGATCTTAGGTGGCGAGACCTTGCTGTCAACTGTTAACGTTGAAGGGACTTGGTCAGTTGCGGTGGCAATCTCCTTCGGCTGGGCTTGGACCGACACTGGGACGTTGTCTGGTCGACTCTTCTGTTTCACTTTTGATCTGACAGGTATTGAAACATCACTTGGCTTTTCGATACCCCATTGCGTCTGGGTGGACTCGTCAGTAGGGTCAGACCCCGCATTTTCGATCCTCGCGAGTATGGATGCCCGCTCGACTTCGACAGCCGTGACATGCTCTGGACGCGAGTCAGCGCTTAGAGCCTCCATATCAATCTGGATGTCTTCCAGGCGAAGCTGCGTTTGCCGAAGCCATTTTTCGTGATTCTGCCGTACTTTGGCCCAGAAGGCAGAAAGGGCACTTCGGCTTCGTTCGGATTGCTCTAGCCAAGCACGATCCTGCTTGCCACTGGGCATTGGTAGATTGTCAAAGTGTTGAAGCAATCTACCAAGCGGTAGCCTATCCGCATTCGTCAATGAATCGCCCACGCCTTTACCGAGATATCTCCAACCCTTCCGTTGCTCAGTCCGCTTGACATCACCGACATCTCGATTTGTGCTCAAAGGGCGATGGAGACGAACTGCAGTGAGGAGCTCGTACAAGGCAGCCAAGTTGGACAACTTGTCGTATATTGACTGATCTAGTCGAGCTCTTTCGGCGCTCGAGCTGTTGGCCAAATGCTCGTTCAGGAATTCGAAAAGCATCGCCTGGTCGAAGCGGCGTATTCCATCAGGATCGCCAAGCAATTGCATGAGACACCAATCGAGTGGATCTTTGTAGAAGCCTTCGGTGACGGGAAAGCCTGCAATCCGTCTGATGGAGAATTGCCCCAACATCTGAGACTCAGTCTGCCAAAGGTGACGAAAGCCAGGACGTTGGGGAATAAATGCGGCGAGATACTTGGCTTGGTGATGCATCTGATTTACCAACATAAGCTCTAGGGCACCCAGGGCTTGGTCATACCTTTTTGGTAAACACTCTCCAGGATGAATGCTGTCTCGAAATCGATTGTGCTGGTTTTGGACGTTCTCGCATTCTTCTAGGATATTTTGCCAAACGCTATACACATTCATTTCGTTCACCAATTCCGTTGCCATCATGCAGAACATAGATTGACGATTGACGCCTTCATACACGGTAGCTGATCCTAGATCCCTGATCGCACGACGCATATACGATGGTTGCGTCTGAAGCAGCCAGAGGTGATCTTCCGCTGCCTCTTTCTTTGCTTTAGCAATGGAGACAAGGTTGGTGACGTTGAATAAAGGCGGGGCTGAGAAAGGTTGATTGATAAAAGGCGACCAGAACTCGAGAGAATTCGTTTGCTTAAACCCGGCAGCCGTGACCTGATTCCACTTCTCTGCAGAGCCTGGGAGGCTAATGTCGATGTCCTCCAGTAGAAGATCGACAAAACCTCGCAAGAATTTCAGGATGTATTCCTGAGCCTCGAGGATCAGTGCTGCACGTGGATAGCCAATACTATCCCATCGATGAGCAGCTGCCTTATCCCACTCCGTAATTTTGCCATAGTGAGGTCCATGCATGATAATGGATCCAGCACAATAGGGTGAGTCAAGCGCCCCGTGCTCCCATCCCGTTTTCATTTGTTTGTTGTCATATGGCGCCCACTGTTCGGGAGAGTAGACAACCCTGTTGTGGAGGAGACCAAGTAGCCGGAATGGTTCTTTTTTCAAGGCGTCCAAATTTAGGTAAGGAAGTAGCCAGGACTTGCGATATTTGCGGGCCTCTGTCCAATGGGGAAATGTGTATGCATACCTTGCTAGGAACCATTGATGGGGATAGAGTTGCTGTTCGACTTGTAGCAAGCATGCTTCACGCTTACCCCGATTTTTCTTTTTCCATCTACTCAATATGGTATTACCATGAAGAAGGCATATACGGAGATAATCTCTATCAGCCACAATGTTTCGTACTCGCTCTTTCGTAATTTTGGAAGCTTCTGATCTGGATATCTCCTTATCGTAAGCAAAGCGATCGATGCCTTGCTCAGAGCTAGTACGGAATTGTTGTTCACAGTCTGCACACTCGCATTTTGCTTCACAGAATACACCGGTGGCGCGAACATAGGCAGGTCCCTTGACTGGTGGCGCTTGGAGTGCCGGCGCATGGTCTGCAACGTACATAAGTGCAGCCTTATATCTAATTGTCAAGTCCTTCGTATATCCAAGAATTCTTGCAAATATTTGCACATGTAAATGGAGCAGAGACTTTGTGGGCTTCAGTGAGGGTTCCAGCTGCCAAAGGCTCGGGAGCTAGCCAGAAGAGGACCAGTGCGAGTGGTACAGATGTCCCCCGCTCGCTAACAACAAAAAAATTTGCGATGAGCGGGCGTTCCGCGCGGGGGACCTAAATCAGTCAGTTCTTTGCTTCTACGTTGCTCTACAGTACTCAAAAAATTTACTGCGAGCTATATCCAATATTCACCGACAAAATCATCTGCAAAAACTACTAATCGTTCCTTGTGGAAGCACTTGAAAAGGCTCTCTCAAATTCCGCTCATCGCAAATTTTTTTGTTGTTAGCGAGCCCCGCACTTTGGTTCGGTAAGTTGGCAAATTTGCATCCGTTCACTCCGCTTCCATGTAATGGAACCGGATGATCGTACCCCCCTATACATTTGGACAATTGCTGGATTCATGAGTGCCAATCCATCGCTTTGCAGACTAAAAGCGGTCATCTGAGAGCGAAGCAGAAGTGGCCACAAATTCCACCCAACTCGTGCTGAAGACAGTATAGGGCCCAGTCACGGGCCCGGCAGGGTCGCTCTGGAAGTGATGGCGATGAAGCTGGCTAAGGCAGGTAGGTCATTGGGCGCGTGTTGGATTTCGTATGGGGAGACTTTGGCCGCCGATGCCGTCGTTTTGAACGTCCGGTTTTGCAAAGCCAGCTAACAATTTATTGGCTACTGAGCTGACTGAGGGTGGTGAAATATGTGTGATCGGCACCATTGGGATCGAGAGTCGAGACAATGTTCGAGTCTATGGTTGATGAATATGGACGGGAGAGCGGCGGTGTCATTAGCGTGGCTGTACCGAGATTCGACATTGGGATGTCGGAATTGGGATATCAATGCCTGGGGAGGTTGGAAAGTGAATAATCCCTCGTCTAGTGAGACGTAGCGGGGGTATATATCCGATGACGGAGAGGACTAGAAGTTCGAGTGGTACGACATTCTGCCTTGAGAGGGCAAATGCAGTGATGTCAAAATGCGGGGAAGGGCGAGGCGGGACAAGAAGTAAGGTTGACTTGACCGTTGGGGGCGGCGATCATGTCTGACATGTGAAGTGAGGTAGGCGGCGAATGTAGCCGACCGGCACCGACCTTGTTGCAAAAATTGATATTCCGGAATAGTACTAGTTTTCTATATTCGAAAATGCTGGAAGCCCTTCGCCCACAGTGCACGTTCATTCCTTCGCCATTTCCTCCCAACGCATTTCGCAGAGTGCATCGTTCGTCTAACGTGAAATGCGACATGTCAAAGGCTAAACGGCCGGCATGCGCCTGAATGTGAATCTAATTGGAGCCTAATGCTAAATTCGCTGTTCACTTCGAAACGTAGAAGCGCCAGCGAGCCTGGTTCTTCGCGTCAATTGTCTCGGGAGCTTTGTTCGCCAATCATGAAGTTGGTCCCACCTGTCATTGAGGGTGTATAGAAAGAGCCATGGCTTCCAAGCTTTCTATCAAGGCTTCATTAAATTCGTGGGAAACCTCACAACTTGCTGTCGGCCGTAAAGCGTTCGACATTGGCTGGATCCAAGATGCGCTGGTTCCTCTCCATCATTGCGCTCTCAGCAATTGCAAAGGCCCAACTCAACGCAAGCGACATCACATACATCGCTGATGGACCCGAAGCAAATATCTCGTCAGCCGGAAACGTCATGAACTGTTCAGAGCGTATGCTGATGTGATCACAGGGCACCCACACCCCCACCTACCGGCGTGAACGGCTTCGGCGACTACTATGTCGTCCCAGGCAGTGCGCCAACCGTCTCGCTTATCGACCAAATCGCGCGCCAGCCATCCCAAGCGCAGGACGCGCTGAAAATCTACCAGGCCATCTTCACAGCCAGCATGCAGGTCTGCGGCGAGTTTCCAACCGACACCGTAAAGAAATCGTTCCGGGTGGAGGTGGGCGATCTATGGGTATCTTTCTATCGGGTGGGGCCCAGGACACACGATCTCGTCCAGTACGAGGATTTGTGCTCCGCGCTGCGGGGTATTGGCGAATTGATCACGAGGGATAGTCTGTATTATAACGTCGCTGTGAGGGTGATCACGGCTAAGGCAAATTATGTCAGGGCGGAGATCAATGTTGAACCGAAGCAGCCATCGACGGACCAGCCGGCAGTGGACGTGACGAAGTGATGCAGCAAATTTCCAGACCGGCGCCGATGTCGTAAGATGCGTTGAGTATTTCTGTGATACTCGTTGCATACAGGCACCTTAGTCATGTAAGCAAGGAGCGAGAAGCTATATCTTTTGAAAAGACCACACCGTGTCTCTTTCCGGCCCTCGTCCACTTGTACTATCAGGCCTTCCTCCCTCCCCCGTGCTTGTACCTTGGCGGTTCCGGGCCAAAAGGTAAGCCCCTGGCCGGTTCCCCTTGGACATGGGGGGGGAGGGTACCTTAAAGACTCGGTTTTTCGCCCTGTTCGGTTCGCGCAACTGGATGACACCCGGGGTACTTCCCAGAGGTTTGTGGATCTGCCCAAGCAGACACCTGCAGCACTACCGGTGCTTCGCAGAAGTTTGTGGATCTTCACAGTTGGTTCTTGGTGTGAGAATCAAGGGCTTATTTTGAAATATAAATCAAAAATTTTTCATACCCGTTTGAACCACTTTAACACTGTTCTATGTCTCTGCGTGTTTACATCAATGATGACTCACATCCAATCTGCTCAGCAATGCTGGGTTGTTTCTGCATGACATTATTCTTTGTTCTGTTTTACCAATCTGACTCGCTCAAGCTCTCGTGAAGAACAATGCAATTTTATTTGCTAGACTCTAAATGTCAACTCGCTTGATTGTACATAAAAGAATACCCACTGTGGGTACGCATGAGGGGGAAAATCACAGACATTGCGGTGTCACTGGATACCTACCCTATTTGAGAAAAATATTACTTCCTTGCAACTT
Organism: Ramalina peruviana; assembly: GCA_001956345.1. Classification (NCBI taxonomy): domain Eukaryota; kingdom Fungi; phylum Ascomycota; class Lecanoromycetes; order Lecanorales; family Ramalinaceae; genus Ramalina; species Ramalina peruviana. The sequence goes on along the minus strand of MSTJ01000185.1, from coordinate 8,303 downwards.
CGGACAAGACACGATGGAGAACACGAAGCTTGTACAGAGGCGCAGCAGCGATCACCAAGAAGATGCGATGTTCACATATTCCACAGCCACTGACCCTCCTGAACGAGACTCACAGGACGAAGATGCTCGATCAATAGCCTCGGCGTCGGTCCACTCCTTTACTTCGACATTCAAGTATGGTCATGAATCGTTCGAAACCTATCGGATCAAGGTAGCGCAGCTTTGTCAGGAGATTTGGCCTCCAGCAGAAACTCCTACCAGCGGAAAACGATCAAAATGCAGGGCGCTCATCAGGTCCTTACTTCGACGAACGCCATCGAATGTTTTCACGATCAACCGCGGACCAGGCGGCAGCTTCAATCGAATCGTCGAGATTGAAGTCAAGGAGAGCTCCAAAGGAGATTCATCCTCATATATACTCCGAATCCCCCGCTTCGAGAACGCACGCCCCGATCGCGACCTCGCCATACTCGAGTATGTGCGCCAGTACTATCCAAGCGTTCCCGTCGCCAGAGTCGTCAAGTCGGATCTTACCTGTAACAACGTCATCAAGAAACCTTACATGCTCCAGAAGAAGCTTTCTGGATTCCAAGTGCACTCCGGGGCCGCAGAATACTTGCAGCTCACACACCCGCAGAAATTGGCCTTTGCCCGCCATTTCGGCTCGATTCTGCGGACATTGTTTGAGCGGAAATGCAAGGAGCCAGGACTAATCGAGCTCGTTTCTCCACCATCCGCAGCGAAACCGTCTCACGGTCAAAATTCTCGTAGGTTTTGCATCCGACCCTTTGAAGTTGGTCGTCCTTCTTCGATGAGAACGGGACACCTTGACGCCACACCCGCCTCAGGCTACAAGCCAGATTACACTTCTCCACTGACCTTTCTCCGAAGCCAATTCAGTCGGTGGCAAGCAGACGCCGAGATGCGCGGCGATGAGCTGGAGGCGGAATGCATGGACAAATTATCGCGACTTGCTGCACAGCTCGAAACGGCTGGGTTTCTTGGCAAAGAGGGAGATGGCTATGTCCTATCGCATCGTGATCTGAACAATGGTCCGCAGAATATCCTGGTCGATGTTGACAAGAACGGCAAGCTGTCAATCACAGGGATCCTTGATTGGGACAGTGCAATCTTCGCTCCTGCAGTCGTGGCATGCCAGCCACCCATGTGGATCTGGGCCTGGAATTCAGACGGCGAGGAAGAGGAGAGATTGGCAAACGAGACTCCACCAACAATGGAGGCTTGGCAACTGAAGAAGGCCTTCGAAGACGCCGTTGGTCCTGAATGGCTGAGGTTGTCCTATGGTCATGGCTTTCGATTGGCGAGAAAACTTTGCGAATTCGCATTTGACGGTGTCCACTCAAGCTGGAAGCTTGAAGAGATGCAGGAGCTATTCCGCGAATGGGCTGCAATGAGGCCTGAAGATATGGAGAAGATCGACGGGCCCATGGACGATGAAGACAATCTCAGCAATGGTGGTGATTCAGATGAAGACTCCCCAACATGCAGCAGTGCAAGTGTTGGGCAGCAAGAAGATGAGGACACCCAGGTTGGTGGGGGAAATGTAGCAGGACTAGAGTCGGTTTGGAGATAAAAGACTGTTGTAAACCTGGCGAGAAAGAATTGATGTAGGGTTTCGGCTTTTGAGAAAATCTGGGAAGTCCAAATCCAGTTCCTTGGCAGACTTTTGCGAAATGATGGCAGGGCGATTATAATATGTCATCCCAAGAGCCTCATAAATCCAGCTCTGACAGATTGAAAAGTAAGTAGATTGGAGACAGCGGTCTATCTAGGTCATTGATGATTTGAACCATACTGACCACATCGAACGCCAGATTTCCTCGAGCAGATGGCCCACAGACAGACATAATGCCATCGCCATGGCCATGAATCCTGCGAAAATCCTTCCCTGCCTGCGTAGCCAAATTCCCAAAACGAAAAAGAGTACTGCGGGAACAGGCGGGAGAGCAACAAGGCCGTGCGTCTGGGAAGCTAATCCTATTCCGCAAAACTCCAGACTTCCAGCGTTGTAGCCGGGGGTGCTGCTGCGGTTTTTTCGAAGACATGACTGGTGACTGCTTCATACACTTAATGGATTGTATCCCCACATTCCTGGTGCCCCCGCGCACCCTAACACGCTCTAGCACACCGGACGCAATATGTGTCCCTGCTCACCCCTCCTTGACACCTTCGTCGACAACCTCAGTGACCTTGTCCCGTGAACCCGATTGCGTGTCAACGAATTTGCGAAAATGACCTAGGGGAAGGGCCACAGAGAGACCCTCGAGGGTCGGGCGCTCCGGAAGTTGCAGCACTGCAGCAGCATGGGAGGACCAAACCATTTTCCATGCTAATCCCAACACCGCAGAGATCCATCCTTCCAGCGTCGGGACATTGGAAATAGGCGTGAGCACTCTCTTTGTTGGCGCTGCTGCGTGATTGGCCGGGGTTCTCGCGAACGTGCTTTCTTCTACGGAGAAACCGCGCAGTCTTGAGTCTAGTCTCGAAACGCGCTAAAAGACTTGACATGGCGCGTTTTGATTGGTTGAAACAAAGACGTTTCAGATGTAGAGGGCATGGGCCTATTGAGCGAGTCTGGAGAGCGCGACATGAAGCACGGAGAGATGGGGCAATTGTTGAATTGTTGTCGTACAAAATGTTCAAGGTCCCCGCCCCCAGCTCTATCTTGATGGGTTTGGGACGTTGTGAATGCGCATTGTTTTTTCTTGTCCCTTGTGCCTTGTTCTTCGCTGCCCCTTCTCTTGCGACAAAACAGGGAGCATTGTGGTCATGGCACGTAAATCGCTGGCGATAGCCCTTCGACACCATATTGCTAGATTCAAGAATCTCATTTCTCCTTCTGTGCGGTATTCGAAGCTTTGACACGACCTATCAATCTGACACAATCTTTCCTGTGCACGGCAACTTGAAATGCAGAAACAACACTTGCTTTGGGCAGCGCTGGCGCTCGCATCCTCCACAACGGTATCTGCACACCCACACGCCTTCCCACGTGCCGCAGGCTTCCAGGTGACAGCCGCCCAACTCAAACAGATCGATCCTTCCACAGCGTCCTGCCCACCAAACCTTCGCGACTGCGTGACGGCCGACAAAGCGGCCCCATTCATCTCCGATTCTTTCGCCACGTACAGCATCACCGACGCCGGCGTCGCAGCTGGGATCATTGCAACCATCATGATCGAATCCGACTCCTTCAAGTACGCGCACCCTGCAGCCGCACCGGTGCCAGGGAAGGGCACCCGCAACATGCAAGCTCCTGAGTTCAACCTGAAGTATTTTCAGAGCATCCCTGCGCTGCAGTCCCATGCTGCTGCGGTTGGAGAGGATGCAGAGAAGGCGTTGGATGTGCTGACTCAGTATGGAGATTATGACTTCGGAAGCGCGGCCTGGTATTTGAAGGATGGAGGATTCTGTGGGCCGCAGATCGAGCAGGGGCTGGCGGCAGGGGGACAGGCGGGATGGGACTCATATGTGGGATGCATAAATGCGAATCCGGACGATGGGAGGTTGGCACTTTGGCAGAAGGCGACTGCGGCTTTGGGGGTGAAGGCGTCTTGATACAGTACTCGTGATTTTTTGTAGGAGAAGAATGGGAAGTCAGCTTTCTAGAAGGCCGATTGTCCATTCTTCGTGTTTGCGATGTGGCTCCGGAAGGATCTCGGAAGTGCTTGTTTGCAGTACATTTCCTAATTCCTTGAGTGCGGCACTTGGTAATTGGATCTCTTCGTCTTTCATGCGAGCATTAATAACGATGTCAGGCGTGTTCGAGACTTTTTTGTAGAAGACTTTCATTGCTGAAATCCCCTGCCTGAAATGAGGCCCGAAGCGATTCTCGGTCTCGGTTCGATAGGCGAGAGTGGGAGTGAAGACCCAGATCTGCCATGGCCGTCAGCCTTGTCCTAAGCTCTGCCTTAGTCAATTGTGGGACACACTAATAGGGCGTCTTCTGAATAGTGACCGTCTCCACTGTGAACAATGAACCTTCGCACGGCTGTCTCCTCAATGATGGCTAGCAATTGAGCGGCAAATACTTTCTGCAGTTCCAGTGATTCCCATGCCTCCGTCTTGGGAGGTTTGACTGCCACAGCCCATTTGAACAGCTTCACATGATCAGAAAGTGCAGCACTCCCGATCTCGGTATTGCATCTATTGCATTCGATTGCTGCTCCAGTCTGATCACTAATCTATGAATCCATCAGTAAGCATGTACCTTTTGCTTTAATCTCGCGGTAATCCTTCTACTCTTGAAAGACGCGATGAAATAGCAAGGCAGGAGGCGAATACCAGTCTGCGTGAACCCGTTATACCGAGATATAAGGGTTCATCTACAGCAGTAAATGGCGCTCAGTATATTCTAGGGCAGTTGTATCGGTGACTAAGCCATGAAGTCGAACGCGGTCGAGCAAGGCCACCTTCTTTATGCCCAAGGGGTCACGACGAGCCCAAGGATTTGTAGTCGGTGCCAGAGGATGAACAGAAGGAATAACCGCTTACCTCGAGATCTTGCAATTGTGCTTTGGCAAAGTAGAAGAAGCCAGCATCAACAAGGGCACAGTCTTCAGAGGGTTTGAGGATTCTTGCCGCTGCGTAGCCCTTGGTATTCCCCGCACCTTTCCTACTTTGACGAGGTACGTCTGGCTTATGGCAATGCCAAAGATCCATCATATCGGCCCAACCCCCACTGGGGAGGTTCTTCCACTCGTTAACACCTTTGGCGAGTGGATGGGAACACTTGGCGCATGCAACCTGAGCTCCAGGCTTGAGTACACGCTCCGACCAGGTCTCCATGGACGTTTTGTCTAGGAAGGGGTAGGTTCGATCTGCATCCAAACGCCAGGAGAGGTGCGTAGCCCCTTTATTGACAGGCAACTCGAAGCTTGAGGTGGGATCATACTCAGCAGTATGGGCCTCCTTCAGATAAAAGGGCAATAAGATGGTTAATCCAAGATCGTCCTCGTTGGCGGGACCAACACGATGCATGACTTCGAGTCTATTGGGTAGAATTCTATAGGCTCTGGTCCATTTCCAGCTAGGACTGGGGAGAGTAGCGAATGCATTGATTTGTCGTAGGTTAGGAAGATACTCAGCGTAGAGCTTGAACTTGGTTCGATCTACTGGTCCCAACGTCGAAAAGTATTGCCTCTGGACATCCATTGTCAGACCATTCGCAGGCTTCCCGCGATGGAATCCATACGGGCAAGTGACAACGCGACTTTGGAATTTAAACCAGCCTTAGAAAAGCTAGCCTCATCTGAGATCCCTGCATTGATCCGACGTCATCAGAATTATAAATAATGTGGGGAAACCTTCGTTGAGAAGCTTCTTTTCGTGTGCAGGTCATCGGGCCCTCGGAGGCGAACTTCTCCGCGAGGCCGACTCTATGAACAGTCTTGATAATGAACATCAAGTCTGATTAATTCAGTCACTCGGTTCATTCATACTGGAACGGGAACAAGATCAAATCCTACAATGTTCTCATCCTTCACCACCTTCTCCAACCCTTTTGGAGTTCCCCGCTTCTTGAAGTCTGGCTCACCCAAAGCCATAAACATACCATCAGTCGAGATCCACGATGTTGAGACCAATGCCGACAAGCGGGCTCGCAATTTGAAACACCTGCTCAAGCTCAATCATACAAATCATGCAGTCCTCTTCAACGACGACCAGTTTCACAACCATACCCCTCATGTAAGCCTTCCCTTTTCCTGAATGACAATTCGTGGCTTACAGGATACATAGATCCTTGGATCCGCATACCTCCTTTCTGCCCCCTCCTCGCACCTGTCTGCCATTTACGAAAGCGAAACAGAAGGATTGGTGTCGTGGAGAGAATCACCCGGAGAGATCTCTACCTACGACTGGCGCGACTATCTAAGTGATCGGCGTTACCAGAGGGCGTATTTGGACTTCTTCGAGGATCAAGTCGTGTTGGAAGGATACGACTGGAAGAAGGTATTGAACAAGTATCTCTTCGAGGGCAAGGAGCCACTGTTTAACAACCTCGTGGCTGGACGTACGTCATGCCCTTGCCAAACAGCATACTAGAGGGTAGCATGGCTGACGAGATGAAATTGGATTGCAGTCGGACACCCGTTAATTCACTTGGGCTATGCATACGAGCTCAACTCACGGGAGGTCGCCATGGAAGCCCTTTGCCTGGCGACGGCCTGCTACAACTACCTCCACAAATACCTCGACAACCCCTCCTATTCTAAGCCCTCACCTGCTCCATCCTCACACGCAAAGCCTAAGACTTCCACCCTCGACATCCTCGCAGCCATTCGCAAGGACCCACGCTTTGACAATCTCGGCGCAGATGTCGACATGAAGACCTTACTCGACGGCCATGAAGCAGCCGTGCTAGAGCATTGGAATTCATGGCAGATCTCGGAGCCGAAGATGCAATTTGAGGAGAGCCAGTCGACTGCCACGGCAATCTTGGTGGGCTCCGTCATGCCCAAGGATGGATCGCGCAAAGATTACGATTTCTTCTTCGTGCATCTTTTGACGACAAGTCATGCTGTCAGGATTATCCTGCCCTTGATATCGCCAGAGTACCACGTCCATCTGGTGAAGCAATGGTGGCTCATCACTGTGCTATTGTACATCGTGCAAGGCAGACCCGAGATTGATCTAGCCAGATTCGCAGAAAGAGAGATCAAGTCAAAGGGATGGGATTATGTGGACGAACAGGCTCGAGGGGGAAGACACTCCCTCGATGCCCATTACGTGAAGGGTCTGAGGGCGATGAAGGCTGCGAAAGAGACTTGGGGAGATGCAAGCAGGGGCATCGACAAGTACTGGCTCAAGGCTGCCATCGCTCTGGCGGAGGAGTTCGATGGATGGGGCTTCGAAGGCGTGGCAGAGCATGAAGCTGAAGCGCGAATGGAGGGAGGAATCACGAGAAGGGCAGCATAAAATTTAATATCTGGGGAGACTGATGGCCGGTCAGAATGATGGACAATGAACTTATGACGAACGAATTCGTGATGCCATTCATGGAAATATTTATGTGTATTATGAAGCTTGTTTTATTATCTTCGGCAATGAAACATAAACCCTTAGACTGCGAACCTTGCTGAACAGAAATTCTTGTGACGTAGATCCATAGATTCTTCGAACAAATAGGGAGTTTTGCAATTTCGACCAATCACAAGCAGGCTTTTGACTCCACACCATAGCACAACTATTGTTTCCACCACCCTATTCTCGCAACTTGCCTCTCCACAAAGTACATCCATCATCTGACAACACCAATCACCATGGCATCTCCCTCCGTAACCTCCACCCTCGACACCATCTCCTCCGCCCCCACCGCCGACCAACCCGCCGGCTACACCACCCTCCTCTCCACCATCTCCACCAACTCCCCCGACCCCTCCACCCAAACCACCGACCTCACCACAACCATAACCTCCATCCTCTCCTCCCCCCTCGGAATAGTCGCCCTGCGCCCCCTCCTCAGCACCACCATCAACACCATCTCCGCCCTCCCCTCCCCCGCCCAAAGAATCACCACAGGAACCCACCTCCTGGACCTCCTCGAACCGCGCGCCGTCTCCTTCGAAGAAGCATCCTCCCAACTCCGGCACACCCTCGCCGACGCCCACGAGCTCCTGGACGACTGGTCCGCATCGGCCCGGACCCTCCAAGGAATCAACCTGGAATCCTCGCAGCGGCAGACCACGGACCACGCCAAAGTAACGCTCTGGATCCGAATCTGCCGGCTCTACTTGGAAGACGACGACACCACAACCGCGGAATCCTACCTAAACCGCGCCAAGAACCTGCTCTACCGCGTCACCTCCAACACCCCCAAAGAAACCGAGGAACTGACGATCAACTTCCAGCTCTGCCAGGCGCGCATCCTCGACGCGCAGCGCAAGTTCCTCGACGCGAGCACCGCATACCACAGCATCTCCTACAACAGCATCATCGACGAGGCCGAGCGGCTGCACACGCTGGGGATGGCGATCACGTGTGCGGTGCTGGCGGGGGCGGGCCCGGCGCGCGCGCGGAGTCTGGGGCGGTTGTATAAGGATGAGAGGGCGGTGGGGCTGGCGATGCAGTATGGCATGCTGGAGAAGATGTTCTTGGATCGATTGTTGCAGAAGGAGGAGGTGGAGGGGTTCGCGGCGGGGTTGAGTCCGCATCAGGTTGCAAGGACGGGGGATGGGTCCACGGTGCTGGGGCGGGCGGTGGTGGAGCATAATCTGCTGAGCGCGAGTCGGGTGTATGAGAATATTGGGTTGGGTGCGTTGGCGGGGTTGTTGGGGTTTGAA
>MSTJ01000184.1:0-29474 GCA_001956345.1 Ramalina peruviana | reverse complement strand
CCAAGCAGCGGTCCGGCCTGGACAACCACCACAACCCATAGAACCACGATCAAAAGGATATGCAGCACATGAGACTGGATCCTCCCAAGATAAGGGAGATCCTATGACGGGCCAATTGATGAACGTCCCCCATAAACCACGAAGTGTGCTTGGGGCGAGTTCCAAATCGCTCGCCGATCTTGAGCGCGCAGAAGCATATTATCGAACACATCGCGAAAGGCTCCGTGAAGCCAGGGCGAGGCAACATAAGCACGCCTTGGACCGTGGCCGTRTAGAGGTATGACTGATGTGATGCAACACAGCCCTATCACGCTTGAAGCCTGGGTTGCTGGGTTTCAAGGCTGGGATCATGCTTCTCCTATTGGCATGAAGAAGGAGCCTGGCTTCCTTACCTTGAATGTCTGATGATGTACGATTACATTTCGGTATCTTTATTTGGGGTTCCATTTGCAGCACGGCGTTTTCGGTGGGCTTCGGGAATCTCATGCAATAACGGACTCGTTTGTTTTAATTCTGGCAACTCGCTCTTCATTGCATATAAAGGATCAAAAGGGTTGGTGGGGTTTCCGTCAAAGACCGAGTCAATTCAGGAGACAAAACTACTTGAGAGCGGAAATAATGAAAATTCTACCAATACAGACCTGATACAGTGAGCATCTTGGATATGGCTTTCGGCGCTGGACCTATGTGAAACTAATYGGCGGTTACGCGTTTCGATATAACAGATTGCTTTGGCCTTCGAGCGACCGTCGTTTTCCCTTGAGCCTTTGCATTTGCCTTGAGTCCCACTGCACAGATCTTTGCAAAGGGTATCCCTGCCCATTGACCAAAGCACTCCAGCTCTACCCGTCCAAGCCATMCGGGTCCTTGTCCGTCGGCCTGCCTGTCTGGACGTTCCTTGTTCCTGAGATTTAAATCTGTGCCTTTGAGAGAGCCTTCAGCGTCACACAAAAACGCTGTATACCTCTCATAGACATAGTAGCCCCTACCCGTGGAGTAATGGAAGGCCAGCGCCAGAGAAAGGAGGAATATGCATCTTTCGGCAAATTCAGCGTAGCGTCAAACAGAATGGGAAATGTGTAGTGAAGGATCAAATCAAGGAAAGGTATGAGAAAGTTGTTTCTCGCATCAAATTTTGATAAAAGTAATCGTCCTTGCAGCACTTTGGTAGTGACTACTGCTCAGGGGCTGCGATTTTACACTAGTCCTATTGCAGCGACTAGTCTACGTGCGACCCCCTTACCCCAGAAGTCGCGACTTGGATGCCATTCAGCTTGTTGTAGTGTTAAGGAGCTTTCTTCCATCTAGTATTTGCTCGAGCTTGCAATTGCTGAAGTAGCCATTGAGAACATGTCGAAGAAAAGCGAAGACCTGCTCGCAGAGCTCGATGCCCTAGGCGGAGACGAAAGCCCAGACTCAGGCAGCAAGCCTACACCCGATCAACAACAGTCGAGTACAGACGTGTTGGAGGAATTTGGGATCCCTGAGAGGCCTAAGTCGTCGGGGAGACATACGCCCAAGATCAATGCACCCTCAACATCCTCGCCTGCCGCGCGCGGCTCGCCCAAGCGCCCAGGAACACCTTCCAATGACGGGGCACGCTCGAGCGAGGAGAAGATGCGYAGCATGAGGAAGTCGGGCGAGAGCACRAGATCCTATCACAACAGCTTCACGCCTGCGAGCACGGAGGAGACGCCTTCGGAGCCGGAGAAGRTGTCTCCTACGGCTGAACCAGCGAAGCAGAGTTCCGGGGGTTGGTGGGGCGCCATCACCTCCACCGCGAGTGCTGCCGTCAAGCAAGCGGAGGCTTTGGCGAAGGAGATCCAGCAGAATGARGAAGCTCAGAGGTGGGCGGAGCAGGTGAAGGGGAATGTCACGCAGYTACGAGGGATTGGTAAGAATCTTCATTGACCTGAGATCTTGCTTGAATGTACTAAGGAGGAATSACAGGGGGTGAACTTCGTTCTCGTGCTCTTCCAACGTTCACGAACATCATCCACACACTCGCTCCCCCTATCTCATCACACGAACGCCTTCAGATACATATTACACACGATATCGTTGGCTATCCGTCACTCGATCCYCTTATCTATTCGACTTTTTCCCGAGTGATGGCGCAGGTGGAGGGCGGCGACCTGATGGTCATACAGCGTGGCCAGGAGTCAGGTCAGCGTCGCGATTCTAATCTAGGTTACACCGGATCAAATCAAAGTGGCTGGAGCGATGGACCATGGTGGAGACAGGCAACAAAAGCGAGAAATCTGGGCACCGTCAAAGGCCTGGTCGAAGGGACAAAGTTGAGCAAAGTGGGCGCGGAAAGCTATGCGAGTGACTACTACTCAGCYAGGGGTGGTATAGAGGAGGCAGCAAAGCAAGCAACGGAAGTCCTGTCTGAGAGCAACCCCGTCAGGAGCAGTGACATCTTCCTCTCGATTCAAGCCATCAGCCAGACGCCGTCCAAAGATTTATTCGGTGGTCCCGCCTCTGAAGAACAAAAGACTGAACAAGGRGTKGTGGTGCCTGAAGATGACGACGTGGTCTCRTTTGCTATCTATCTTCATGACCCTATYCACGGCATCACCTTCTCGAACATATCTCAAGCGCTACCGGAAAAATGGATCGGCTGGCTCGACGCTTCTGCATCCCCCGATCTGACCGAGTCTGTCCTGCCAGAAGAGATTGCCGATATTGTCAACTCCGGCGGMGTAGACCCRCGAGAATGGGTCGCTGAATGGGTTGAAGAGACGTTGAATCTTGCTGTTGGCGTRGTGGCTCAGCGTTATGTTGCGAAGAGGATGGGTGTCGGTCAGGGAGGCATCGGCAAGGGGAAAGCCCGACAAGAGGCCTTGGAGTCAGGCGGCGGAGAAGCTGCGAGGGCGATCTAGCCAGTCGATTCTTTATGTTGGCGTCAAGGGTATGAGGTTGAGGGGCTTGTATATCCAGTCTCGAGCGTGCGCCATGATTCTCTGTCGAAGTGCTTCCTTCGATAGCCCCGCTGTAGCAATACCATGTCCAAACACGCGCATATAATGATCTGCTATCCCGGCRCAGTATTCGAAGGCARAATGWTTTTTGCCACTCAGTTCCCTGACTTGTTCTTCTTCTTGATGTCTTCTGCTTTCCTTGAGCCACCCTTCTTCTTACCCCCGGCGAGAAGTTCAAGATGGCCAGCTTTCTCSGCGAGAGATCGCTCTGTCCTGCCGATCATCCCTGCTCCATGCTTCTGATAGAATTATTAGCCTAAGACAGCTACAGTGATGCTGATTCCGATCATGGAAGCGAACCTTTGCGACCTTGTTCCCTGCTATCAAATTCTTCCTTTTCGGTGCTATTGTCCGTTGCCCTTTCTTTGGCCCTGACGATGATGTTCTAAAGATAGAACTTGAGTATATGTATCTGTAGGCTTAATTTGGGGGCGGGGAAGCGCTACGTACTTTCGTGCAGATGCGGGCGTCGATTTGGCCTTCTTGATCGTGCCTTGCGCCATCTTGCATGAACGGCTCAACGGTCTCACCAGTCACCACTCGGACACGAGGGTAGTCCGTGTAGCGATGATCCGTGCAATAGACTTATATTAAMGTGAAGAAAATCTCTATCGGATCGTTCGGATGGAATCGACATGGACTGTGCGTCGGCTGGAGCGTCAAACAAACGCGCATCGATCAATGGGGGAACTTAATTGAGCCAATAGATTCGCTCCTTCCATGAAGARAACATGCAAAATTACAGAAATTTTGCTACTGGTCAATTGGGGTGAGGAGTGTCATGGAAATTTTTGTCATCGCGTCCCCGTGCAATGATGGTACCACGAGTTTTTCTTTCGCTCGAGTACATYTTCCCATGCAACTAAACACACACCGTGCAAGATGCCTTCCTTTTCGATCGAGGCTCCTGGAGAAGCAAATCCCATGACTCCTGACACCGTCTATCGTGCACTGCTTTCGGCTGCTTCAAATGATCAGCACCAGATCCAGACTGGTACCCAGCAGCTGAACAATTGGGAGAAGACGTTGGGCTTTTTTCCTACCTTGCAATCCTACTACATTGATCTTTCTTTGCCCTACAACGTTCGTTRTCTGACCAGTATCCTTCTGAAGAATGCCGTGAACAAGTATTGGCGAAAAGCTTCAGATTATACCATTGGTCGTGACGAGAAAAATCTSATCCGCCAGAGAGCTCTTGAGAGTCTTCTCAACGAGCCTGAGGACAGTATCGCCTTGCACACCTCCATCTTTSTAGCRAGRATCGTGCGRATTGAGTATCCTCTTGASTGGTAAYTTCTCAMCAAGACATCCMMCTATGAGGCCTTACAGCTAAGAAATCGGCAGGCCAGAMGCATTGACATCCATCGCGGATCAGCTACGGCCTTTTCTCTCAGGAGCACAGCCTAATCCGCTGCGTCTGAAGAGGTTACTTCTCGTCATACTTTTCATCATCAGAGAATTATCGACCAAGAAACTTGCCAATGCCCGGCACATCCTGCAGGCCGCAGCACCAGCTCTACTCGAAGGGGTCTTTGCCCTCTACCGCGAGGCGTCGGAGAAGTGGCTCACCCACTTGCAATTYGGTGGTGAAGATGAACGCGGTGCATYTGAGAGTATRGAGCAGAGCCTGCTTCCTCTTCGGATCATCAGAAGACTGCTAGTTTTTGGCTTCCAGCATCCGCACCGAGATTTTCCTGTCATATCCGTGTGGAAYTACATTCACCCACAGCTGRCTGAYATGACGAAACTTATCTCAYCAGCCTCTGACCTGAAAGTTGAAYTGAAAGCCGGTCCGAAAGCMATTCTCGAACGGCATTTATTRCAGATTGCYAAGATCCATCTGAAATTGGCAGAAGACCATCGTACTTCATTCGCTCTACTCCCCAGATCTGTGGAGCTTGTTCACTTTTACTGGGATTTTGTCACCAATTTCAGCAAGAACTATGGCCGGCGCTCTAATTCACCCATCTCGTCGCTKTTCARGAACGACAGAGCGGACGATGATGTTCCCCCTTTCTCCGAACGCTTTTCCTTGAAGGGAGTGCTGATCCTGAGAGCGTGCGTCAGGATGGGCTTTGAGCCAGCAAAATTCTTTAGGACTCCGACCCAAGAAGACAGAAAGGACAACAAGAACGCGAAAGATCTCATTCAGAATAGCCTCCTCACAGTCAGCTTCACCGAGACTGTCATGCACATCCTCATTTCGAGACTCTTCACATTAACCCCACGAGACCTCAGGCAGTGGGTCGACGATCCTGAAGAATGGGAGATTGAACAAGCTGGAGAAGGCGGCGATTGGGAATACAACTTTCGAACCTGCAGCGAAAAACTGTTTCTTGACCTATTAATCCAACACAAAGATTACCTGATTCCGCGCTTCACTGACCTTCTTCAAAGCACTAGCCAACAAGCTGCCACCGATGTATTCTACAGAGACTCCATATATGCTGCAATCGGGATAGCAGCCCCCATCCTACACGACAAGATGGACTTTGGAACCTTTCTGGAGCAATCACTTGTACCAGACATCCAAGCCAAAGGTGAACACGCCAATCTGATTAGACGACGGATTGCCATCATGTTGGGCCAATGGCTCCCTTGCAAGGACGGGCTGAATCGCGCGATGGTGTACCAGATGTTCCAGCACTTGCTCGACCGAGGAGATCCCCTCAATGATAAAATAGTCCGAGTGACAGCTGGTCGATATTTTCCGAACGTGATAGATCCCTTTGAGTTCAGTGCCGAAGGCTTCAGCMCTTTCGCGGACGGTATCCTAAACAGACTGCTCTCATTGACCATGGAAGTGGAACTCCCAGATATCAAGGTTGTCCTTCTCAATACTGTTCATGACATTATTCTTAAGATGGAGGCATTCATCAATCCTTTCGGCCCTCGCATACTGGACCTCCTCCCCCCATTGTGGGATGCGGCCGATGACGAGTACCTCATCAAGGAAAACATATTCGCTATCCTGACAGCTCTTGTGACTTCTATGGGTCAACAGTCGCAGCGGTACCATCAGATGATGACCCCATTAATCCAATCCGCTGTTGAGCCAAACTCGCAAATTCAGCTGTACCTTGGAGACGAAGCCATGGAGCTATGGAGTGCCATCCTGGATCAGACAATTCTTCCACCGTCTGAACACATCACTGGACTGTTCAAGAATCTGATTCCCATGTTGCACAAAGCATCATCTACGTTGCTCAAAGCACTGRCCATTCTGGAAACATACCTCTACCTCATCCCGTCCGACATCATCGCCAACGTCCATCTTATTATGGCGCCTTTCGCGGGGATACTAGCTGGCCATGAGCTCGAACTTAGCAATCAAATGGCAGGGATCATCCAAATTTTGCTTCGTCTTGCCGACAATATGGGCGGCGTCTCACTAGTTCAACAGCTCATTGCGTCGCTGATATCAACCAATGTTCTACGAATCCTCCTGGAAGCACTCCATGATGCCTACCAGTGTAACCAGACTACAGGTCCCAATCAGCACCGTCCAGTGCTGAAATCCACCACCGAGACCGATTACTTCTGTGTCCTCGCCCGCATCGCCGTCATCAACCCCGGGCTCTTCGTCGCCGCCTTCCAAGCTGCAGCGCCCCCGTTCCCGGAACCRGACATGGGCTGGCTCCTGAACGAGTGGTTCTCGCATTTCGACAACACCTCCAACCCGGTCCAGCGCAAGCTCTTCTGTCTGGCCCTGACGTCGCTGCTCGATACGCACCAACCCTGGGTGCTGARCAAGATGCAACTCCTCATGACGGTGTGGACGAGCGTMATCACAGAGATGGAGGAGGGGCCGGAGGAGGACGTGGAGGGGCAGGGGCCCCCGGCCAAGAGGGACGCGTTGGTGTACGGGGAGGGCAATATGCCTCCCCAGGCCAACGATGGCACCATCGCTCCCCTGGCCCGGGAGCTGATGCTTGTGGATCCGGTACATCGCCTCAATATGAGGCACTTTGTGCGGGAGAAGCTGGGCTCCGCGGTGGAGCAGGGGGGAGGCATGGAGGCCTTCGGGGGGGCGTGGGTGGAGGATGTGGACGGCGACGTCCTCCAGGCGTTTGGGGAGTTGGAGGTGATCTGAGGGGGTGTGCAGGGGGGTGGCGGCGTGGGTAGGGAGGGAGGGTAATCGCCGCTTGCATTTGCTTAGRGAAGAAGAAATGAATTGCAGAAAATTGCTGATATGTGCMAAACGTGCTCACGTGATCGATAAATACACATTTTCCCCTTCCCTCATYCACSTCCTCCACMTTTTCCAACCCTCACCASCTCCCTCCACCCCCACTCTACCMAGCTCTCCCYRTCCTCAGCCCCTCCCGGTCCTCCTCCCCCTCTTCCCCGGCCCCCCTACTCCACCCASGTCACCGTCTTCGACACCAGGAACTCCTCCAGCCCAGCCGATCCATTGAACCGGCCCCACCCACTGCTCTTCACCCCGCCATGCGGCAAATTGGGCTCATCATGCACCGTCATACCGTTGATATGCACGGCACCCGATTCGATACCCCGGGCAAACCTCAGCCCTGCCGCCAGATCCCCTAGACATTTTTTATGTTAGCGCTTGTTTGCCATCACGAATTGTATCGGGATGATTCTGGTTTCGAACAGCAATGAGGATGACTTGGGGGAAGAGGTCTGGACTCACCGCAGAACACACTGCTCGAGAGGCCGTACTCGGTGTCGTTGGCCAGGCGGAGGGCGTCGGCCTCGTCGCCGTCGGCGTAGGTCATCAGGCAGAGTACCGGACCGAAGGATTCGGTGTGGTAGAGCGTGGAGGACGGGGGCAGGAATTTGAGGATGTGGGGACGCATCTTGGCGGTTGGGGGGKCACCGGAGGTGCCATTGGTGAGATCGGTGTCGGCCGTGAAGGTGCCGTTGGGACCGATGTGGTCGGAGCTGGTACCGTTSGTGCCGGTGTKYTTGGCCCCGCTGTCGCCGYYGTTGAGGAGRAYGGCGCCYTTGGCGATGGCGTCGCTGATTAGAGTGTCGATCCGCGTTTTCGACGCCGTGGAGACGAGCGTGACGCAYTGTCGGTTGTCCGGGTATGCCGCATTGAGGGCGCGTTCGATGTGGGCCTCGAAGGCCGGGAGCAGGGACACGGGCACGATGACCTTCTCGGTGGACATGCAGATCTGTCCCGCGTGCATGAACGCGCCGTTGACGCATTCKCGAGCGGCCWGGGCGAGGTCCGCTCCSGGCAGGATGACTGCAGGCGCTTTGCCGCCGAGTTCCATCAGGCACGGCTTCAGGAAGCGGCCCGCTTGCTCGGCGATGACGCGCCCCACCGCCGAGGAGCCCGTGAAGTTGATCTTCTTGACGGCCGGGTGCGAGATGAGGGCYGAGGTCACGGCGGGGCCGTCGCTGGGTTTGACGTAGATGGTGTTGAGCACGCCCGGCGGGAGGCCGGCTTCAGCGAAGATGGAGGACATGGCCCAGAAGCAACGCGGGGAGCGCTCGGCGCCTTTGAGGACGAYGGTGTTGCCGGCGGCGAGGGCGGGGCAGATGGAACGCATCCCGAGGATGTAKGGGGCGTTCCAGGGGGCGATGCCGAGGATGACTCCGTASGGTTCCTTGAAGACGATGGCTTGTCGGTTTGGTTGGGAGCAGACTGGTTTGCTGGAGGTGAGTGCGCTGACGATGCGGCCGGCGATATCGCGCAGTATCTCAATGCCGGTGGGGACGATGAAGCCTGCAGCGTCGGGAGATTAGTATCTTGCTTTCCGATTCCGTGATGGACTCAAGCGTGAAGGAAAGGACGAATCATGCTCTACAATGAACGCYRATCACTCTCCCGGTGGCAGGATCACATACCTGCAGAGTACGGACCCTCCGAAGCCGTCTCCTCATCCATGTAGGTACCCAGCTCCTTCTYTCGAGACTCCATGATATCGGCTGCGCGCAACAAGATATTYCGACGCTCTTGTGGCGTTGTAGCCCTCCATGCTGGAAAAGCTGCTTCTGCGGCTTCCACTGCTTSGATTGCGTGACTCGTTTGGGCACTGGATGAGCTCCAGATGTCTTCGTTGGTGATAGGTGAGGTAACGTTGAAMGTGTTATCAGGGGTAGATACATCTTTGCCGTTGATGTACATCGGCACAGGGCCTTTGTAGACCACTGAGTGAGCGTCTGACGACATGCTCGATCTTGTAGACGGTGTGCTTGGGCAGAGTCCAGACCACTTCAATTGCTCTCGGTATGTGATGAACGGGCGTAGGGAGATGAAGAGACAATCCTCGTCTTCGATATCTGAGTACTCCGAGTCAGACATGATTACGGTGAAGAGCTATTGCTTGAATAGGGGTATTTTGTACGACTGGAAGCTGACTCGTAGAATGAAATTGTGTATTTACCAAATTGTGTGCGATATTGCCAGCTGCTGCTTTGCTATGGACTCCTTTCACCACGACGCAATGGTGATGGACCTTCAGAATTCCCCCCTGATATTCACTGTAGCTCCCTACAAGGCTTCGAAATCCGCTGTACAGCCCTTTTTCAAGGAGAGAATTCAAGCAATGAAGGAGAAGACGAACCCTCGAATCTATCCAAGACCGAGTTCATCGGCTCTCCGCATGGCAGATGAGATCGGTAGTCGTGGTGTTTCACTGATCCTTAATCCTCCCGTCGGTTGGCCCTGCCAAGCTCGAGCGTTGACGGCAGGGGCGTCAACCGCTAGGGATCTGATTGCGACACTGACATCTTCTTCGTGTACATCGTTTCATATTCTCGATCTTATTCAGGGTCGTCAGGAAAAGGTATGGAAGATGCTGTCACTCCTCAAGGAAGCGCGGAAGCATGCAAGAACCCTTCTCGCCCCCCTCCCTGCGACGCCAACGCATGTCAGATCGGAATCCTGGGGTTTATCGCGCTGCATCCAACAGCCTCTGACTGGTAACGAAAATTATATGGTGCTCAGGTATCCTCTGGCTCTCTAGATCCTGAACATAGTGCTTGCCGCATCGTCTCCATGGTGGAATTGAAGACCTACAATCATGATCTTACGCCTTCCGTGACGGTGACGAGGAACCTCTTCCTGGACGGCATCATTTCCTCCAAGAGGGATGCTCCTCAAAGCAATGTCATTCCGGTAAGCAAGAGGCAGGGAATGTCTTGTCTTTCAGACCTGAACCCTGGACTATGGAACTCTACTTCCCCGGGGAAGCTCGG
This sequence comes from Ramalina peruviana, assembly GCA_001956345.1. NCBI lineage: Eukaryota > Fungi > Ascomycota > Lecanoromycetes > Lecanorales > Ramalinaceae > Ramalina > Ramalina peruviana. The sequence goes on along the minus strand of MSTJ01000184.1, from coordinate 19,317 downwards.
CAATAACCTGGAAGAAAAAAAGCAATTATGATACATGCTACATGGATTGGTTGGGAATACAAAGGCATGAGACGAATGGTCACCGAGTGTGCTCATTCAGCAAGATCAGATACAAATTGGACGTAACCGATCCGATGCGAATGGTGTCCTTGCATGCTCCAGCCAGGCCATGGTCACCATTCAACTTGGTACAGCTCGCCAGTGAGGACTCGTTCGAGCATGCAACGGTGATCTAGTCTATTTCTATTGTCAGAAATCCTTCAACATCGGAAGTCTCTATCTGTCCGCGATCCCGAGGCCGTCAACAAGATCTGGGCAGTACAGCCAGTCATGCAACAGAAGGAGAATTTAAAAGGGCCTTCAGTCCTCTCCGGCTGGAGGAAATATTTGCACGGCATTCGAAGGCTTGATCGTGGCGTCAGTCAGGCAAGCAGACCCTGCTCGAGACAGAGCTTTGATCATGGAGTCTATTCAAGGAAGAGCAATGACTACATTTCAAAGCTCTCTCTTACACGTTCTCACGAGGTTTCGAACATGAACCCATACATCTCATGTGCCTCAATAACCTGGAGGATGGAAATTCTCCTTCCGGGTGCCAGCCGACTACGACGCCCAGCGAGCAATGAAGATTCCCCGTGTTCGACGCATCAAATACAACATTTCCCCAGCTGAAGGCCAGCACACATGGTACACTCATCCTGCTCTTGGGATGTACAGTCGTTCGACTGTGAAAATCGGCCTTTCCGATACACGATGGCTCTTCTGCTCCGTTGTCTCTAGCTTTCACGGGACTTGTGTCGCTCGTTCGCATGTCGCACACTTTTATGGAAGTGCACAATCAAAGCGATAATGGGCGAAAATTGCATTACGTCGTGACGGCTGGACTCCTATCCCGACTGCAAAGACATACGAACCCTTTACAAAGCTGCTTGTAAGCAGAGCACGACCACGTCTCATGAGGTCTACTTCTCGAGACTGCGTACACGAGGACTGAATTCGATCTGCCGCTATAAATCTATATGCGCCCCTGAATTTCCTGCAGTCTGCGGGKTTTTATGCACCTACACTGTTATGTCATTGGTCAAATCCTGGCCCTGAYGAGGAGAAGCAGGCAGATAAGTCTCTTTGCCTTTTTCATCCGCAATGTGATAGATGTGGGTACCYAAGATTCTTTCAGTCAGCATGTTCATATTTATTAGCTCTGCAGTAATCATTTTGARAGTCGGTATCTGTCACTTTTTTTTTTCTGTGGAGTACCCGAAGACCCAGCAAGCCAATGATTGGTCCTCTCCTGGGGCAAGCAACGCGGTACTGAGCCAGTCTGTTGACATGTGCGCTTTCCCAGTCATGCGCACGTCCTCGGCCATCTACTAGGTACGGATAACTACCATCCCCAGAAAATGSGGTCAGATTCCTGCTACGCTTCTGCTGTGCAGACGTCATGTTAGACTTCCTGTCAACGTCATTCGGCCTACGCGACGTATTGTGAAAGCCTAAATCGATCTGGTGTGGGCTCAGGTCACATGAGCTCTCATCAAARGGTCAGACACTTCACAGGGCAATGGAGSGCTGTCCAAAGGCTTCATTGGCATCAAAGCCCACGGCAGGATGATCYGTGACGGCATATGTGTCGGCATTTGCCACAATAGGTTTGTGCGAACGGTGAAGACACCCAAGGCATCCACAMATCAATCAACTGATRTTGACCCYAGTCATCCTTCGAGRGAGAGTTTGGAGACGGSACTCACGGGATGGAAGGCGGGTGTGGCTGCTGGCTTCCTGACTCCAAATCGTGGCACCGGCAGAAGCCAGATGGATGTGCGCTTGCGCAAYAGASCTGCATCGAGGATCTCTGTCATGGCCAATCAGTGAGAGAKAGGAGGCATCAAAGGCAATGGCCCCTTCGGACTAGTGGCGATCTGGCAGAATCCCGAGACGCAGCCGCCACAAGCACCAGACCGGTGTACGGAGTAGCACGCCAAGGCACGTTAAAGGGGATTTCGACAGGCCAAGCATCTCCATTTCCCCGCAAAATCCTTTGCACGCCCGGTGACCAACCAGGCTGACCCAAAGATCATCGCTTGAAGCACCACTTGGACCCTTCYCCAGGTTCTCCTTGACTAAGCATAATACCTTCAATTTATTCCCTTTCTGTATTATCCAATGATCAAGTCACCTACTGTCTTTTTTATTTTCTCCGCAGGCCCGTTCCCATGTGCCCCTCCTCAGCCGGCCAAGCCGTACAGGCGACCAACAATGCGCCTGTCATTCATGTCCGGCAATTGAGACACTTCACATTTTGAAAAAATATTGCTGGGGAATCATTGGTCTACTGGCTTATGGCCTCGGCGTCACCGCAGCGCCGGTGACTGCAAAGTACCAAAGCAATGCCGGCTACAGTCGGTCTGCCGGCATAATTTCCCATGTCTCATGGCGTGTTACTCTCATGATGATCTCTCGGGTCAAGTGTGTTCATGACTGTACATGATGCGCCTAATTTCTCTATATAAAGGGAACGGTAGGTTTGTTGTGATTCTTTGTCTCTGCTTCGATCCGATCAGAAACAAAGAAGTCGATATCTTGTTCTCTCGTGATAGTTGAATGGCCACGGCGCTAGCAGCCCCCTTTGAACATATATTGAAGATATCTATACCTCCTTGCACATCACACATTATTCCCACTCACAAACGTTGTTGACCAACATGCTCTGCAACAGCTACCAAAGCCTCGCCACTGTTGCTCTCACACTGCTGAGCAGTGTGCAAGCGGCTCCCTTCTCCCTGTAAGTCGACGTTCCTGACATGTCATCTTGAGCATTCACTCACTGTTCTGAAGTCGACTAGGCAAGCGTGATCTTGCTTTCGATTATCAAAATGACAAGGTACAAGGCGTAAACCTGGGCGGCTGGTTCGTCCTCGAACCCTGGATTACGCCTTCGATATTCTCGCTTGGAGATGGTGTCGTGGACGAATACACCTACACCCAGTCTCTTGGCAAAGACGAGGCGTCAAGTCGATTGACCAGCCATTGGCAGACCTGGATCACGCAAGCCGACTTCTCAGCTATCGCTCAAGCGGGCTTGAACCATGTACGCATCCCAATCGGGTATTGGGCTGTGGCACCCCTGGATGGGGACCCATACGTGCAGGGTCAGCTACCGATCCTTGATCAGGCGATCGGATGGGCCAGAGCTGCTGGTATCAAAGTCCTACTCGATCTTCACGGGGCTCCCGGCTCACAGAACGGCTTCGACAACTCGGGTCGTTATGGACCAATAGAGTGGCAGCAAGGCGATACTGTTCAACAAACCATCAACGCCATCAACGGACTTGCACAGCGCTACAAGGGCGATACTGATGTCGTGACAGCCATTGAACTCCTGAATGAGCCTCTCGGCTTTTCGCTCAATTTGGATGAAGTCAAGACATTCTACCAAAATGGATACGACACTGTCCACCAGTCCACGGGTGATGTCGCTGTCTGCATTCATGATGCCTTCCAGGACATACAATCTTTCTGGAACGGCCAATTTGCCTCATCGTCTGGTGACTCCAACGTCATCCTCGACACTCATCAATACCAAATTTTCTCACCAGATGAGGTTGGACGCTCGCCATCCGAGCACGTCTCCGTCGCCTGTGGTCTCGGCCCCAAGCTCGCTGGTACTGACAAGTGGACCATCGTTGGCGAATGGACGGGTGCCCAGACTGATTGTGCCAAATGGCTTAATGGCTATGGCAAAGGCGCCCGCTACGACGGGACATTCCCAGGGTCGAGCAAAGTCGGCGACTGCACTGGCAAGTACACCGGCAGCGTTTCCGACTTGAGCAGCGACGACAAGACCAACATTCGATCCTTCATCGAGGCACAGCTGGATGCGTATGAGCAGCACACCGGCTGGATCTTCTGGACCTGGAAGACGGAGAGTGCGCCCGAGTGGCACATGCAGGATCTTATTTCCAATGGGCTATTTCCACAGCCATTGAACAACAGGCAACACCCTGGTCAATGCTCTTAGTGGCATTGCACTACTGAATGGAATGAGGCTCTCGTAGCATGTCTTTCACGGGTCAGCACCTTCACTCTCGCTCGAAATCTGCTCATACAAGCCATGTGTCTGGATTGATATACACCAAGATACCCACTATTCGCTTCGTTATTTACCTCTTGGAGATGTTTTTGTCTATCGCTCAGCGTGCATGATACCCAGAAAGCATGGCGTTTGTCAGAGGAGAAAATAAGGACCATCACTTGTACATAGCAGTCGCATTCCATATCGCCATATCATGGGTACAAATGCAAGTAACAAGTACATCACTTACCGCTCCCATCTCGCAATGTCCGAATTTTCCAATGTCTTTGAAGTGATTCATCATTTCATGAGCGACGGTGCCGTAGACCTCGTATTTCGTTGCTTCCGTTCTGGTAATGTATGCTTCTCAGCCAGTAAAAACCAAGCTCAACCTGACAATTAGTCTTGAAAGGGTGAGACATGAGGCATTCCCGGCAGCCCCTTATCGTTGCCCGTTTACTGACGGCGTGGCGCGCGTTGGCGGCGTCAAGCCATCAAGGCTGGGCTTCGGGGGGCTGAGACAAGCTTGGGATGGTCTTTGCAGCACGCCAGGAACAGGAGGATTTTTTCCGCAACCTGGCTCCTCCTTTCGACTCCAAAATCCCGAGATAATGAATATGATTAACTCTAGATCTCCTCCTCCGTAGCCTCATGCTTTTCGAAATAACCCTATTACTGTTCTACGCATAATGGCGAAAGATCAAGCAGAGCCCCTCCTCCATGCCTCGCGCCCATCTTCCGACGACTCCTCGGAACGGCATGTGGAAGAAGACGACGCCCTTCTCAAAGACTCACCTACCAAAAGCTCCTCCCGCTGGAATCGTTACCGAGAAATCGGGCTCTTTGCCTGGGCCCTTATCGCGACAGCCTTGGTCATCATCCTCGCCGTCCTCTACGAACATGCCCAATCCATCACCAAGAATCCCCCTTCCGACTCCCCAGACAATGACCATCCCACAGCTCCCTTCGCCAAGCGCAACCTCATCTTCATGGTCTCCGATGGCATGGGTCCAACCTCCCTGTCCCTCACCCGCTCTTTCATCCACCAACAAGAATCCCCCGACTCTCCCTACAACAACACCCTCGTCCTCGATTCCCATCTAATCGGCACCTCCCGAACCCGCTCTACCTCCTCTCTAATTACCGACTCCGCCGCGGGCGCTACAGCCTTCTCCTGCGGCCTCAAATCATACAACGGCGCCATCTCCGTTCTCCCGGACGGTTCCCCTTGCGGAACCGTCTTGGAAGCAGCGAAGCGAGCAGGCTACATGACGGGCCTGGTCGTGACGACCCGGATCACAGATGCCACACCCGCCTGCTTTGCCTCACACGTGGAGCGGCGAGACCACGAAGATACGATCGCCGAGCAAGAAGTCGGACTGACCCACCCGCTGGGGCGAACGGTCGACCTCCTCCTCGGGGGCGGGCGCTGCCATTTCCTACCCAACAGCTCAGAAGGTTCATGTCGGGGCGACGACACCGATGTAATCTCCCTAGCCCAGGAAAAGCAGGGATGGCACTACGCCTCCACGCGCGCCGACTTCGACGCCCTCCAAAACGGCAGCAATGTGCAGTTGCCCCTGCTAGGCCTCTTCGCCTCCACCGACATCCCCTATGAAATCGACCGCCGCGCCCAGTCCGACATCTACCCTTCCCTAACTGAGATGTCGCACACGGCACTCAACGCCCTCTCCGCCGCCACTCGCGACAGCGATAAGGGCTTCTTCCTCATGATCGAGGGCTCCCGGATCGATCACGCGGGCCACTCCAACGACCCGGTCGCGCAGGTCCACGAGGTGCTGGAGTACGATCGCGCCTTCGCTGCCGCGCTGGCCTTCGCCGCCAACAACAACAACCACTCCCCCAACGACGACGATGACGAGGAGGAGGCCGAGACAATCGTCATCAGCACCTCCGACCACGAAACCGGCGGGCTGGCCACCGCCCGCCAGCTCCACACCACCTACCCAGACTACCACTGGTTCCCCGCCATCCTCGCCAACGCCTCCCACAGCTCCTCCTACCTCTCCCACCAGCTCCGCGAGCACGTCGGCTCCCACGTCGCCGCGAGCCAGGACGCCATGAAGACCTGGATCCGCAACCAGCTGGTCGAGATCGGGATGGGCTGCTATGATGCCACGCACGAGGAGATCAATCGGCTATATAGCTCTGCCCGCGGGGAGGAGGGCAGTTTGCCGGGCACGTGGCTGTTGGCCGATATGGTGAGTCGGCGGAGTCAAGTTGGGTGGACGACGCATGGGCATAGTGCCGTGGATGTGAATGTGTATGCCAGTGATTGGGAAGGGGGCCGGGCCTTGCGGGGCAGCGTGGAGAACACGGATGTGGGCGGCTTTCTGAGGGATTGGTTGGATCTGGATCTTGGTGGCATCACAGATGATCTTAGGAAAGCTATGGATGGGGGGGAGGAAAGCGGGTGGATGGGCGGTCAAGTCGCGAGTGCAGCTGGCGAGCAAGGGGACGAGGAAGGTGGGGATGGCAGGGAAGCGCTGGATGCGTATCAGGGTGATTTCAAGCGGGCGAAGAGGAGCGCTTGCGGGTGTGAGGATGAGTTTGCCGCGTATCACCGGTTCCACTGAGCTTTGTTTTTGGGAGACTCTTGCATATACCCCCTATTTTGCTGACCGATGCAAGGCTGGTCATGTGATCTCGCGTTTCATAACCGTTAAGAATACTTTCATCAATGTTTACACAAATGGTCAGAATGGCTTCACATACTCAAGAAATACGTCATGCCATTACGTGCTTCTCCTTTTAATAATTCCTGGAGCCTGGGATCCAGCTCTCCCAACGCAAATTTGATGGTATAGGCGAGCATAGCCAATGCAGTGATATCATGGGAGACCGTCATTGAATTGCATCTATCTCATTATCTGCAAGAAAGCCCCCCTTCCCTCCCCTCTTCGTCCGCATATTCCCCATCCCGTGCTAGCCATGGTATCACCGCGTAAATCAGGAGGCAGAAAAGCCTCTTCTCCGCAAAGAAAAGCCACGAAGTCGCATACCAGATTCAGAAAGGAAAAAAAGAAAAAAAGGAAAAAAAGAAAGGGGGAAAAAAGGAAATCACAGCTCCCCAAGCACAAGATACCCCGGCCCATAATAGCCCTGCTGCTGCTGCTGTTGCTGTTGTCCACCCCCACGAATCTCAGCGCCATCCCCACGACCACGAGGCGGCCCGCCCTGTCTCACCAACTGCCCATACACCGCCGGCTCCGCCGTCCCCGGCTGCTTGGTATAGAACACCTCTCCTCCGGCCACCCCTCCCTGCAAATCATTGCCGCTCCTGAAAAACGGCCCCGCACCGCTCACGCCCCAATACACCATCCCTTTGCTCCCCACCCCGGTAGCCACAGCATCCACAAAACTCGGCGCGAGCGGCACATTCACCAATTCCCCCCCTCCTCCTGGGCCCCCGGAGAACGCAGGCGCGGATCGGGTGAGCTGGCGCGGGTGCGTCCCGCCCAGGGGCACATTGACGGCGCCGCCGCGGTTGCGCGGGTCCGTGTCCGCGAGGTGGTTGGCGATGTTGGTGCGCTGGTCGCGGGGCAGTCGTTGCGCGAGGAGGTAGGGGCAGAGCGGGCCGCCGCCGTTGGGGGAGGTGTCGCTGTGTCCGACCAGGCASGCCGGGTGGTTGTGCTTGCCGCAGCCCCAGGGGACGGTGTGGATGATCACGTTCCAGGGGGGCTGGTGGGGCTCCAGGGGTTCGCCCAGGTCCTGCCGCTGCCGGGTGAGGATGATGTGGTCGACCTGGTCGACCGGGTAGGGGCCCGCGGTTTTGTCGGTGAGGCCGGCGGCCTTCATGCGGCGTTTCCCGCTGTCTTTCTTGTGCTGCGAGATCGAATCCAGCCGGTGCTGGCGGGGCAGGGAGGGCGGCAGGTTGTCGTTATGCAGGGATGCCCCCTGCAGGTCCGCCATTGTATCCTGCACCCAATCCCAGTATTGGGGGGGGAGGAGGTGCTGGTAGGGGTCGGGGGAGGGCAGGGGGAGCGGCCACCGCGCTGCACAGGCCTTTGGGCACGCCAGGTTCTCGATCGTGTCCATCTTGTAGCGGGTGGAGAGTTGCTCGTCGAGAAGGTGATATGCGTTCTGATCATGGAAGAAGCGGAGCGCCTGCTCCACGGCCTCACAATGGCACTGGATCGAGAGCGGCCAGTTCTGCTCGGTGTGCCCGCAGGCTGCGTGGTGGTAGAAATGTATCAGGCACATGACAGCGGCTTTGTGATGATGATGTAGGTGATGTAGGAGGCGTTTCGTCAGGTGCGAGAGAGCTCCGAGATGGGCTGTAACGTGGCTGCGAAGTAGAGCAGGGCGTTGTGAGTGTAGACCGCGATGTCCTGAGTGTAGACGGCTTCAAGTGAGTCCAAAATGGCGATTTTGGTGGTAACACAAGCCAGAGAGGGACGATCCGATGCACGCAGGCTCAGCGTGGGAGAGGTAGGCTGGATCGTGCCAGAGAGAGGCGTGATTGGTCTGAATCGTCGGTTTTCGTGATGTAGAGGCTGCTGTACTGACTGTAGATGACCCGAATCAGGTCCAAATCGTCGGTTTCGGCGCGGGAAACAAGAAGAAAACGACCGCAAGATGCTGGATTAATCGATAGGTGATGAAGACGCAGGCTGATGCAGGCTGGCAAGCTTGAATGAGATTGATTGGTTGACAGGCGATTGATAGTTGACCGTAAACAGAGGCTGTTGGATGAGAAAGACGGCGAGGGGAGTGGCCAAATATATGTGATTTGTGATACACCACAACACAGGCGGAGATTGACAGACTAGCGGTGAGTGGAGCCAGGTGCTCAGGCTGTGGGGTCAGCTGCTTCTCTCACCGTGGCCTCACTTGGTGCTTCACAAGCTGCCGTGACGACGCGGAACGGAGACTTGCACACGCAGCCGCTGGACCAGGAGCACCGCGCCACTGCTTCGGCTTCCGCTGCGGAACTAGGCACTCAGATGCTTCACTGATGGTCACCAGACTGCCAGACCGTTTGCCTCCTCAGCAGGATACTTGCAGCAGAAGCGTCAGGAGTGAAGAAAAAGTCAGATCTACAGGATAGGATTGCCCAAAAAGGGGCGTTTGCCGCTCGTGCCGAATCACAGGACTTGAATTGAGCGGTGAGGAAAGATTGAGAGAGTCAGAAGGACTTTGACTTTGTTGTGAATGCAGTCTACGATGAGCTGAAAGTGTTATGCTAGCGCAAATTGCATCACCTGGATATCTCGGGCCGGAAATGAGAAAGGAGGCCAATCATGACAGCCTTCAAGAACGAGTATCTCCCGCCCTCAAAGCCCAACTCGTAGTCTCTTTTTTGGAAAGGAACAAGATGAGCTTGATTGAGCTTTGCGTGCTTTTTGGAGCGTCAGGGATAAATTCCACTCTCCATGTCGCGTTAGATAAGAGTTGGGATTGACCAATTCATGCCACCTCACCCATACAGATCACCACCAGCTTCCCAAATCCAGCTGGTATTGCAATATGGCACAAGAAAAAGGTGGGAACGGCACATGCAGACCTTTTTCTGCCTCAATGAACGCAGTAGAACCCTACAAGTAGCGGGTGTTGAGTCTTATACTCATGGAGAGCCAAGTCGACGAACTACTTGCACCTCAAAAGCCCACCGGAACACTTCCAATTGGCCTTTTTGCAGTATTCCTTCAAGTCGTGCAAGAAATGGCATCACCTTCTGAATTCGAGTGAATCAATAGACGCCGTCTCTTCATTGTTGCGTGGCAATTAGCGTTGTCCTCTGTGCTCAATCCAGGAAATGCCGGCGCAGCTAGCGCGAGCACCTCCTCTTCATCTTTCACCGCCACTCACCCCCGAGAATCATTCTTCACTGCCAAACATGGTCAGATCTTTCGGAAGTAGCAGTCTAGACTTCATGTCCCTGCAATTGGGTGAGGTCGAAGGCCTTCATCCGTCAGTGGTGTATCCTCAGCTCGACCAGAGCGGATGTGTCAACCAGATCAACCGACTTCCTCCGCAATCTCAACCTCCAGCTTTTCATTTCAAGTCGGTGTCCGGAGATGCCATCAAACCTCTGCGCAAATGGCACTGGCGGTACTTCTGTTATCGCGATAGACGCCTTTCGACGTTCTGTGCGACTTAGCCAATGCGCTAGCTGCTCGTGTACGACACCAGATTCGAGCCATACCACCTGACATTTATTCTGTGAACAGAAGGCGACTTGGGTTCTGCCATTGACGAGCTGAGCCTAGGAACCATGGAAATCCTCGAGAACAGACTCACTGAATGCATTGGACGAACGAAGCCGCTGATCAGCTGGCCACTTATAAACAAGTCGCGAAATGGCTGCAGAAATGGTGTCAGCCAAAAGCCCCCTACAGTGATGTTCCAGAAGCTCACCAAAAGACTCGAAGCAGGGATGGCTCTGGTTGCTCCTTCATGACCTCGACGAAAGCAAATCGTGCTTCTGACACTGCCCCAGCTGACGAAAACGTTCGCTCGAAATTAGGAGTCCTACCAGCAGTACCCTAGTCAGACACTCGCCAGCAGCATATCAGAGGGAGACCAGGTACCTTCATCGTCGTTCAAATTGGCTGCAATTTGAGGTTGGCCATAGCAAAGCAGCTGCCCGCCGGCATGAGACGGCAATGGCAATGGGAGATTTGTCAGTCAGACTCCTCCTCGCAGCAAAAACCGCGCCAGCGTCGTACAAGGGGAGGCAAAGATACCTCTCGCGCCATCTCGAAGGCCAGCGCTGAAAATTCGTTGTAGCGTGCCAATGGCTCAAAGTTCCAATCGGAGATCAGACTCATATCAACAGGAATCGATCATCGTGATCAAGAAGAGGAAGAGAATACACTTGCTTTACAGAAATTTGGTCTTGGAAAGCACCAATGCTCCCATCTCCTTCTCTCGAAGAGCTTTGGTGTCTTGCAGACGATCAGCTAGTCGCTCGGGAAAAATGATTTCCAATCGGTCATCCTTCTCATTTAGACCCAGTCTCGATCYAGAACAGCCGTGATGCCCTCATTATCTTCCCAAGCAGGGATTCTACAGAAGATGAAGTTTTTTAATGCTTAGAGCGGTAGGGAGCAGACAACAGACCCTTGGATAGGATCGCCAGTGAGCTGGCCCCCTCCTATATTTCCGCTTGTCAGTCATGATGAGAGTTCAGCTAACAGACCTCAAAGAGCCCAAGGCTCCCATGGTGATCCCATCAAACGGGTAGTATACCTCTGAGATCTGATCTRCCCATTACATCCGCATCTATCCCAATAGATATAGATGGGAGCTGACAGGATGCTCATCCAGATTCGAACAGAGCTCATGAGAGTCAATGTGGTCAAGGGGAAGGATGATTGGGAAGCAATCCGGACTTTCTTCACCTCTGCTGCTTGAGTATCGTGCTGAGGCACTCCTTAATCTCCCAGACATACCGCGGTGAGCTCGAGGCTCCAATGTGGTTCGGCCAATCGCGTAAGAGAGACCTGGCATCTGATAAGACCCACCAAATCTCCATCTCCCCTCTAAGCACCCATGGGGGAACTAATCGGATGTCTTCAAGGTCGAAAAATCTGCTCCGAACCAAAGTGTTCGGGACGAAAGCGAAGTCGTTGGCTGGATAATCAGTAAGCAGCCCATCCTATCATTACAGCCTTTCCCTGGTTTCTCATGATGACAGTCTTGCCCTCTCTTACCAACGTTGAGCTCAACGCTCCCATGGTGATATCTACTTCTGAAACCCCAACTCAACTAACAACGTCTGTATCCTGGCCTCGGATTGTACGTGGAAGCTAACAGTGAGCTACTTCAACCAGGGCCGAACGCATGAATCTACACCAAGTCAACAAGAAATTGTAAAAAGGAAGGAGGAACTCCTTGACTAGCTCATCGGTGAGAGCAGTCCCATCCCTTTATTTCACCCTCACTCCCTGCATGAATATGATGAGACTCTTGTCGTCGCCCCAGTCTTACACAATATCAACCCGTATCACCATGGTGATTCGACTCTTATTCACTTCTGATACTCCGGGATTCATCTACCATGATTTTGCACCGTTCCTCTAAAATCATCCGTGAGAGCTCATGGAGCTTTTCATCCAGGTCGAACGTGAGATCGATATCGTCGTGACCTGGAAAGGGGATCAAGAGGTGGAGGACCCTTTCGGCGGATGGAGTGTTCCCTAGAGCAAGAGCAGGATTGGGGGTAAACAGAGGAAGGTAGGTCTACAAGGGAAAGAGCAGGAACTTACAACGTGGACCCAAGAAAGGGACACGGGAAGGGAGAGGAGAGGGATCGTACATTTCCGTCGCTCTGGAAAGGAAATAGGGGAGGACCTACACCTCATGGATCTGGGAAGGGAAGATTGACGGATTTGGTTCATGGTTCTTGGAAGGCAAGGCCAGGAGGATCTGGAGCCTTGTCTTCCAAATCATGGAAAGAGACGGAATTACACAACGCAAGCATACCCACTCACACCCGGTGGAAATGATGGAAATATTGTGGCATACTTTTCACAGAAAGAGACGCCCAAGGGCTGGAGTGCAATAGATCTTCATATGTCAAGATATATGACTACGAGAAAAATAGCCATCCGCTCTTTTCTCATTATCCACAATGACCAATGCAACCTCAAGAACCAACCCAATGCATGCTTGTGGCCCTGGCCCAACGAATGACTCCAAAACCCCAGCCTCCTCCAATGCATACTTAGATTCCATCTCATCTCATTATCACAGCAACATCATCCCCACGAACGCCATCAGCGCAGCGACCATGGATCCCGCAACGACATGCTTCGCCGCATCACTTGACCCCTTCTGATCGCCCTGGCTGAATCCTCCGATCCCGGTGGAAGCAGCGCCAGACCCGCTGGAGGTATCCGATCCGGCCCCAGCACCCGACCCCGACCCTCCTGCACTGCTACCTCCACCGCCGCGAGTCCCATCAGTCCCGGGGCCAGCACCCGACAAGCCAGGGATGGTGGCGACCTCGCTCGTGGCGGCCGCTGCACCGGAAGTCGTCGTCGTCCCGGACGCCTTGGCCTGCTTGGGATAATCCTTGTCCATGTCCGTCCCCGTGCCGAGCAAACTCTTCAACRCGGTGTTGTTCCCCGTGATGGCCACCGAGCTCTCGACGCCCTTGTTGTCCACGTACACATAACTCGTCTTCCCGCTCGTCGACGCCGCGTCGCTGGGCGCTTGGTAGCATTGGATATCCACCTCCTTGAACATGCTATAGTAGTACCCGTTGCTCTTCACGTCCGACGCGTCCCAGTCGATCAAGCCGCCCGCCCACTCGACCGTGCCCTGCCCGTTCTTGGCGATGCCGGCGGGCCAGAGGGAGAGCTGCACGCGGGCCGGGGTCTGCGGGTAGTGGTACTGGTTGTCGGTCTTGTTGAAGGTGTCGGATTTCTTGAGGGTGCGCTGGATGGAGCCGTCGACGGACCAGGTGAGTTGGTCGGGCTGCCAGTCGATTTCGTAGGTGTGGTAGTCCGAGAAGGTGTCCGCGTTGTTGGGCATGGAGATGTTTTTTCCGTTGTCGTCTGGATTGTTTCAAGTGATTAGTGACTCAGTCATGCAGTAGAAGAGGGAAGAAAGGGGCATACAATCTGTGATCCCTTGGAAATAGAAGTTGGATTGTACGTTCTGAAGATCTGCGCCGACAAACTCAAAGTCGATTTCGTCCTTGTTGTCGGAGAGGAGGATGAAGGCCGAGACGACCCCCTGCCCTCTGCTCGACTTCATCTGGGCTGTGATTTTGCCGTACCAGACGTATACTGTGCTTGCCAGCAGGGTACCTGAGGAGCTGGATCCATCCTCGGATAAGGTCAGGATGACGGCGTCTTTCGTAGGTGCCTGCAGCGGTGTCCCACTCGATACCCAATCTGCTTTTGACGAGTCGCCGAGGTATTTGGTGTTCGCTACGATGCCATCCAGATCGGTGAATTTGTGCTGGAGGTTTTGACACACCGGTTCGGGCACGCAGGAGTCGAGGGAGTTGGAGAAGAGGGGATCGCAGCCACCGAGGCAGTAGGCGCCGACACCGCATTCGCCGTATTCTGAGCGCTATTAGTCTAGGATATCGTGGAAGAGGATAGAGGATAGAGGAGACGTACGCGAACAGCATGGACTGCTCGAAGGACATAGATTGCCTGGTCCGCACTTGACACCTGTACCCGTTTGGGCAAGCACGGCAGTCGCAGAGAAGATGGCTACTGCGGCCGAAGCCCAGGCGCGACCCATCACGAGTAGCTTTTGCTACAGAAGTCTTGTATAAGATATTTGCTCTTGCGGTATTATGGTAAGACTCTGTGTACTGTCACGGCCGAAATCCTGGAATGACAGGAATAAGGCTAGGATCCAGGGGGGGCCTTTCGATCCTGCCGATCTCGAATAAAGCGAATGTGCTGAAGAAAGATGTCCCTGGTCAAATGAATGAACAATGAGAGGGCAACACCGCAGCCAAGAATGCAAAAAGGCCTGCAAAGCGAGGGTTAGTATCGTCGAGATTTGCACCACATCGTCGTCGTCAGGAAGAAGAAACGAAGGGAAAAAATATACGAGCGCCTGAAGTATGTTGCAGCATCTCGCACCGCCGCACCATGCCGGACATGCGCTAGTTTGGCGTAGTCTGCAGAAGTGAAGAGGTCTCATTCGACAAGACGGAGATCGGCAGGTGGCGGATCGTTGCTATTTTGGGCCGAGAACTCGAAAGGGGTCCAAGGCTTCGGAAGTCATTCTTCAATGGACGCAGATGAAGATACGGATGTACACATGCACGTCATTGAGCATCAAGAGTTGCATATTGATACTTTAGATACTTCTTCTCAATCGATATCGTCTCTATCTGATCCATATCGAGTCAACTACACGCCTAGAATGCCACAAACCCCAACTGCCACAGTGTGGCAATGGGCAGAAGCCCCCTTTTCAAATTATCATTCCTTCCCCCTCCTGTCTTGTTGGCCCAGCTACCACCTGACAGCAATGCATCTGTTTCATCGATCGCATCTGCTTGTCACTCTTGATGATGAACCTCTGGTAGATGTAATCACTTGAGTGCTGTCATGGAGTTCTTTAGTGTACCGATCTGTCAGCGGCATGAGATTGCTGCCAAACTTGCTGGATGATGTAAGACATCTCCAAGATACCAAAAAGGACGGGATTCTTGCAATCTTCTACAACCGAGTGAATTAGCACAGATCTTCCGATGGCGATGATTTTCGGTGGTCCAGATGACCCGGTATCAAGATACCTCAACGGTTCAAGGGATGATCTCATGATTGGCGATCAGGATATCGGAGCGCTTCATCATGATTCAGCACCAAATGCGAAGATCTGTTTTGGCCAATGGTCTTCTCTAGACGATGGTCCAATGTTGAACCCATTCCCGGGACTGGAGCAGGACCAGATGAATGTAGATGATATTGACTCCTCACGAGCCATGCCAGACTTGCGACAAACCATTTCTGATCCCAGACAAGATCTTATTGGGCAGACTTCAGCAGACTTGAACCTTCAGGCCGTGCAGAACAATTTGTCCTGGCAGCCTGACCTAGGGCTGTTGCTAGACTTCCCAGGCTGCCATGCAGATGAGCCCTTCATAGACCTCAAGGCCTTCGACATGAGCCAGCCTCTTCCTGTAAATCTCCCAGATGTTCACCTTTCCGATGGATGTCCTTTCGATGCCTCTCTTGCGTTCGGCACTGAGCATGAACCCTCATTGACGGCTCACACAACGAGCTCGACGTCGGACACTTCTCCATTCCAGTCAGACGATGCCCGCTGGGAAGCGACAGTCTCCCGACTACGGGCAGCAGATCGGATCTTTCTGTATGGAGTGATGACGACCAAGATCTTCTGCCGACCATCATGTCCGTCCCGGCGTCCATCACGGAAGCATGTACAATTCTTCAGCTTTCCCTCTGCCATCGATAACGCCATCGAAGCCGGCTTTCGCGCCTGCAAGAGGTGCATACCCGAGGTATATTGCAACATCGACAACAGTGTGGGTGCGGTCCTCAAAGTCCTTCGTATGATTGTTGCCAATWWTTTCGAGACACCCTCAGACGATCGCAAGAGCTTGAAGCTGGACGACTTGGCCAAGGAAGCTGCTCTGAGCCCGTTCCACTTCCAACGTGTGTTCAAGACGACGACCCAGATGACTCCGGGCGACTTCACCAATGCYTGCCAGACCCTCGCACTACAAGATGGCCTGGCACGKGGCTCATCTTCTGGTCTCAGTCTGAGCGTGCATCCGACATTGCGTGARGGAGATTRTGGTTCTGAATTGGTCAAGCATTATTCTTCCTGGAGCGTTCGGACTGTGAAGAAGGCGCTAGGCGGTAWCTGTCCAGCGGASTATGCWGCTGGTCTTCCTCACACAGCAGTATCGTACACKCACGTCCATACCCCGCKGGGCCTGGCATATGTCGCATACTCTAATAGTGGCGCGGTGCATTGTCTGTTGCTGGGCGATGGTGCCGAAGACGGTCTGAAGGCTAGATTCGCACATTTGACAGTRGAGGATGAGAAGGCAATCCTTCTTAGGCAGTGTGTCGAGTCACTTGAGCAGGCGTCTCAGGATCGCGATACAGAGATGCCGCCAGACCTCTTGACAATYCTGTGGAGGTCAAGGATCTGGCTCAAGCTGACGCGAAACAACACCATGGGGYCCGATGACTGATGACTTAGRGATCAGAATTCGAGGCACCTARTGATCGTATCATTGGGTTCTGGAAACCAACGTCCGGTCAGTGGCGAAAAGTCGTCATGGTTAGATATKCAGCAWCGCAACCACCTCAGAGATCGRAAGTAGAATGAGAATTTCGAAYTTCCAARATTGAGAGCTCTGCCAATGWAACCAACAGGGGCGGACGTCAAGATATAGGATTTTTGGAATTTGTGTATTGGGTATTGTGTCTGGTGCTAGCTGTGGGAAGTAGACATGGTGTACCATCGCATCGTGATGGTGAAAGGAATATCACGACGTATGCTTGCCGGCTTTGACCAACTCGACAATTTGCTAAATCGGGCCACCGATATCCATCAAGAAACGAACACGCCGAAGACAGGCGTRTTCTTGCTTACAAGCTGCCGTTGAACCGCTGCTCACAAAGCAATCTACGTCGAATTCAAGAACGATCTGGGGGCCTTGCCAACACGAGTGTAGGCATAGAGCAAGTCTTGCGTCTGAAACACCCCCTTCGAATTCTCTCGACCATGGGTCTAAGGATGTATGTTCCTCAAAAAAAATATTCCACGGTCTACGAATCTCACAGTCTRGCCAGGCTGAAGCTCCGAGCTTGGCTGTTTCGACCAACTCCTGAAGTCRTTCSGACAGCATCTAGGATACAGCGGCCCTTCCTCGACCTCTTGCATCCCAAGACAAGCCAGTCTCCACACTTGRAACATCATACGTGCCACATGTTACTACGTCGACAAGCAGGGTCTGATCTCGAGGATCATTTGTTCCGCCTGCTCACATTCACAAAAGGCCCTTGACAGATCAGTCACAGACGGGACGTTTCAAGTGGTCACACAGGTTGAAGGGGCCATGGTCCAAGTCGTCGCAAATCGCAAGAATACGAAGCTCGAGCGGTTGAAAGAGCCATTGCCCACGGCTGGAGTCACCGAGCGGTGAACAATCATGTCTGCAATCTTTGCCGTGTCCTTCCGTACAGACAACCATTGGCTGAATCGGGATGAGGGAGGTTGGCCAAGGCGTATGGATGTCATGCAAGGTCAGCATACACAGCATTTCTGTCACGAATATATGACGAGGATACGTCAATCGTGAAGCTGAAAAGCGTACTAGGTCATGCACACGTGGATTCGAAGCGCTGAATTGCAGATCTATGCRTGTAGAGAACTTGCGAGCTCCAAACACAGCATTTGAGTATTTCCATACCATTCGACACTTTGAGAGTGTGCAAAGATATGGAGCGACGTGTTGGACCCCTTGCAACCCCGAAGACTAATTCTTCCGGAGCGATCTCGTCGTCTGGGGCCCTGCAAACATCTTGCGAGACCAAAGAATCCTCCAGTCCRTGTACGCTACATGCGTAGAGCAACTCTAGGATTCGATAGCCAGCCCTTCCAAGTCTCAGCTTCTGGATCTTTGATCATCTGACCTAAGAGACAAAAACGCCTCAAAAGCCTTCATCCTGTACGCTGGGCCCCCAACTTGTTCAAGCGCCAAACGCGCAACCATGAGCCCATACAGAACCCTGCATATACACACTACATGTTTCACGATTTCGGCGCCCCACATGGAGGCCCCCATCTTGGTGAAAACAATCCTTTCTCGACAACYTCCCATCCGACCGCATCTTCATCTGTGAGCCACAGGCGGCAAAACGTTCTTGATAAACGATATCAGGCTATCGTACCGTGTCTCCCTCTCAAACCCACCCCCAAAGATCTCCAGCCCCATGAACCCGCTGTCAGGGTTGACTAGGCCACCCATTCCAAGATTGCGTCAAAAACCCACTACTGTTTGACATTTTGGTTTCCCCCCCTSTCCTGGGTACTTTATCTAACACCTGCTGTGCCGCAACTCGGAAGGCTTACCCACCTGAGCACGGTCCATTTTGTTTTGGGATCGTCACTGCAGGTCGYTCAATGGAATACGGGCTGATCGWCCGCATGTGTGYGTGACGTGGGACGGGGTCAGCACATGGTCAGGGGTTGGGAAGKAGGCATGGGGTGCATGCAGGTCAGCCTTGGCGTTCGTGTGTGTGGCCCTCGGTCACGCATGGCTGGTCTCGAGGAGGCATGGGGAGTCCTGSGACAAAGGATTGAGGGTCGCGAGAGCGTGGTGAGGAGTGGCACTATCTTGACTGGGCTGGAGGAGGGCAGATTTTTGTAGGTACAGTAGAGCATCAGGGYTTGCTATCYGTTGTGGTGAGAACCGAACCACAAGGTTCGTAGCTGCTATGCGTCAATAAGCTGGTGATAGACCAAGAGCATTCGAGGGTATCTCAAAGATGTCATYCACAGAAGCMYATGTTGCCCTTGGCCTCCCCCACTGGAAGGCAGAGCGATTGAATTGTAGAATATTGTGTCTTATGAGGAGTCAGGTTTCCTGCAATTCTATTTCCATGTACATAGCCTGCCCCTTTCCTCATCGTGAATCCTGTTGTATGAAATCCAGGCCGCCTTCTCCTCCTCAAGAGGCTTCATTAATAGTGATCATGATATGCTAGCAATTCATCGATCCAAAAAAAGACCAACAACATGCCCAACATGCCTCTCAAAAA
>MSTJ01000183.1:0-29538 GCA_001956345.1 Ramalina peruviana | reverse complement strand
ATCCACCACCACCTCCTCCCTCTCCTCCCACCACCACATCCCCCCCCACTCAACCGCCCGCTCCTCCTCATCCTCCACCAAACGCACCCCCTACATCACCACCTTCGCCATCTCCCTCTCGCCCCCCTTCCAAGCAAAGCTCTACTCGGAAATCGACCTCATGACCGTCGCGACCGCGAACTCCTACCTGCTGCACCAGCAAGAATCCGGGCTCATGTCGCGCGAAGCCCTCGCCAAACTGCTCTCACACTGGAGCACGACGCACAACCGCCCCCAGGTGCTGGAATTCATGTTCGACCAGGCCACGCAGCGGGACCTCATCGCCGCGCACCTGAAATGTTTCCGCTTCTACGGGCCCTACGCGAACAACCACACGGCCATGTCGGCCGTCCTAAACGCGTGGAAGACCAACGCGCGCGAGATGGGCGTGCGGACGTTCTGCGCGGCGGACAGTGTGGTGAAGAAGCATTTGCGGGACACGTATCGGGTGCTGGAGATGCTGGGGGCGCCGCTGGTGACGTTTTTGGCGTTTCAGGAGATGAGCGTGAGGGCGCATCGGGTGATGGAGGAGGCGGGGAGGGAGAGGGAGAGGGTGGCTGGGGTGGCGAGGCGGTGGGAAGGGGGGTGGCCCGTGGGGAGTGTGGAGTGGATGCGGTTGGAGAGGGAGAATCCGTTCAAGTGAAGAGGGGGGCGTTGTTGAGAGCAAAATCATCCACCGGATAACTTTTGAGCTGACTGACTTGGGGGAGAGGTTCGAGGGAAGAGGCGCGGTCGTTGACAGGCAGGGAAGTGAGAAAAGACCATGAAAGCTGCGGTTTAGAAGGGGGTTGGAGGAGCATCTTGTCGTGACTTTCTTCATTGCGATGTGGAAACGCTGATTTGGGGGGCCTACATCCATTTCGGAAGCACTTCTCTATTTCGGAACATCACTCGGCAGGCGTGCATTATAGACAGTCAAGCGTTGTTGTACAATAATTCTAATACATGCCGCTATCAGCATCAGATCGGGAATTGCAGCAAGAATCAATGTGCAGCAAAGCATCAGATCAATTGTCCGATGAGGGCAGTCTTCTTCTCCATCCTCAGTCACAACTCTGTAAGCAATGTACTCGTGCTAGCCATGTATATCAATCAAGCAAAAAGCGACCCCAGCTCCAGCAAGTCCCGTTGCGATGTCGCGTATGGGGGGAATCACTGGCAAGCGAGGAAAAAAGGTACAGAAGAAGCCAAACGCCCGACGTTCCTTTTGGCAAATGTCCTCCTTTCCTGTATATGCAACCCTCGAGTCTGATATCCATACAGGCAATGTAGTAATGATGCTGTTTTTGTCCGTGCCGCCAGACTCCGATGATCTCTAGCTCCAGTAATCTCTGCTTGAGAAGGGGATATCATACGTATACATTCATATCATCTTCATTATGAGAGGCTCATGGGCCCTGGCTGGTGATGAATCTGTCCACGGTTCTCATCCTGATGCGACCGATTGTCGTCTGCCATCATTCATACGTTGTAGTTTCTCCTTCTCCGCATCAGTCATTGCCTGATACAACTCCTGGAAGTACGCTTCGTTGCCGACATCGTTGAAGAACTGGACGAGATATTGCTGGGTATCGTCATCGGCCTGGTGAAGGTTCCAGTCATTCATGCCGTCCATGAAGCCCATGAGATCGTTGCGCGTCCCTTGGGAAGCCAGGTCAAGGATGGCTGGTTCATCCTCCCATTCATCATCGTCGCTGCCGTGAGTTTGAGCTATGCTGTTCTTCCGAAGGCCAATACCGAGACCTGCACTGGCCGGCTGAGTGACAAGCTCCTGAACCAGGACTTTGGCCAGCTTGAGGGGCACTGGAATGACTGAATATTGATCGGGCTGCTTCTTGGCTTGCGACCGTGTCTTGATTCGGGAAGTGTTGTCAATCAGCAAATCCCCTCTTGTCTGCACGTTTGCCAGGCGTTCATCGTGCAGCTTGAAGATGTTGGTCAAAGCCATCACATTCTGCCGGATCGCGTCATATCCTGAGAAGTTGATTGAGTTGTCAAGCCATTTGCGCATGACCACTTCAAGGCCAGTGCCCCCTTCCTGACCGGGCACTTGTACCTGAGACAAGAAGTCTAGCACCTCTTTCGCATTGGTCAGAGCTAGACGGGCGAAGACGAGTACTAGATTTTGGATGAAGTCTGTTCGCTCGGCGGTACTCAGGCGTATCGCAACGACCTGCAAGAGCTGCATAAGATAAGGGCCAAGGCGTTCTGCACCAGCCTTTTCGACCAACTCCATGGCGAGGCCTCCAACCTCAGCTGCTGACGAGTCTTGAACGCTTGGTCCTAAGAGACGGTCGATGACTAGTAAAATGATTTCCAACCCACCTTTACCGGTCTCCTGATCCGTCCATTCGAATAACTGACTGGCGTCGTGGGCAAGAATGTGCTTCAATGTGACTGTTGCAGACTGATGAAGATTGAACTCCAAATCTAGAAAAAGAAGTCGGTACAGCTTGGGAACGATTGTTGCCACAAAGCCTTGAGGAAGGGGTTCGGAGCCATGATGGGCAAGGATGGACATCAGCTCGACCGCCATGTCGCTCAATGAGCTCTCTTGTGTCATGTCGCCGACGTCTAGGGCGCCCGTCAAGCTGGGTAGGACCTTTTTGCAAAGCTGAGCGTAAGCTTCGGGACCTTTGGAGGACATCGTGGTAACAATTGACTCAAAGGCTTCATTCACGATATCGGTGGTATGCCAGCTCTTTGCACCGTAATTGGCTAGAGTGAAGAGCACGTCGATGGCAGGGTGATCCAAAGAGAAACTCGGGTCAATCATGATGGCATCCCTCAATAATTCAACAAGTGTTGCTAGTAGTTCCTCCCCATCGCTAAAATCCTCAAGATCACGAGAGGACAGAAAGGCGGATATGGCAGCGACAGTCTGCGTCTGGAATTCTTGAGCAAGTGGTTTTGGCACGTCTTTCAGGTACTGGTTGAGCGCTTTCGATGCAGAAACCTGAACGATCTCTGGCTCATCGCTCTGGATGAGTTGAATAGCCTGGCGGGCAAAATCGGGCATCAATTCAGCCAGGGCTTTGCCTGGTGCCGTCACCAGGTATCCTGCCGTCATGTAGCCCCGGCCTCTTAGCATGTCATTCTCCATATCCGCAATCGCTGTCCGAGCAAAGCCTAGGTAAGCGTTCAGCAGTTCTGGGGCAATGGTTCGGTCGTACGAGTCGATCTCCTCCATTGCTTGCTTGACAACGTAAAGGATTGCTTCTTTCGCCTTTGGATCTGAGGCTGGATCCTCGAACGTGGTCGTTGCGAATGGCAGGAGACCCTCCATGACCGGCCAGTTGAAGCTGCATAACTTTGTCACAACGCCAGCACAGGCATTCCTAGCTGAGTACTGAGCTGTTTCGGTGGCCTCTTCGGCCAGGAAAGTATTGATATCGAACTCCCACATGCTTGCATCCTCAGCTGAGATGTAGGCGTAGCCGACCATCAACGCGAGAATCTGGGACAGCCAGCTCGCCGCTGGTGCGCTATTGCCATTGGCTTCAGATGCAGACGCCAGCTGGACGTCCATCTCATGCTTGATTGTTGATGTGTTCAGCAGCGTCTGTGTGTAATCTAACTCTTCCATCACCAGAAGATCCAGGGTGTATGGCAAACGGTCAGAGTCCTCTAATTGGCCTTCTTTCTGTTCCTCACCAGTATATAAGATGTGGTAAGGCGACAGATGCGCCTGCAATGCATCCCAGACGGCACTGAAGAGCTCCATACCTCGAGCGGTGAGGATGTAAGGGAATGTGGTATGGATCTTGTCCAATGCTTTCACAGCCTGAGTCTTCAGTGCAATGACGCCTCGCCATCCGCCGATTCCCGGGGATGCCGGCAGGTCACTCGACTCGGGCATTGATGGTAGGGGTGCTCTGAGAGTCTCGACGAAGAATGGCACCCAAATGTCGGACGCGCTCTGCATGAACTGTTGAACAGCCTGCGGGTTCGTGGCCATGACGGCTTCCATGGTGTCGAGACATGAACGAAATATAGAAACGGCCAACGATCTGGTCATCAGCTTTTTGTGGCCATTAGTAGCCACATCGTATACGCATTTGAGCAGATCCGCTGCACTGCCAGCGAATTGTTCCTCGTCAAATCCATCGTYGACGAGATCTCCGAGAACCACTAAGACGCCATGCAACTGAGTATCATTTGCTTGCGGGACGAGGGCCAGAAGGGTGGGAAGCAAGGTAGGCCATTGTTCAGGAAAATCTGCACTCGCGATCTTGCTTACCACATAGCTAGCTGCTGTGATGATCTTGCGTTGTTCATCAGAGCTAGTGGCTATTGAAAGTAGTAAATTGCGCGCTTGCTCTTTGACTGTTTCATTCTGGAGAATTGACAATATCAGTCTCTGCAGTGTGATAGGTGTGGGGTGGAAGTTCACTTCATCGCTAGAATCTCATGCCATTGGAGTGAAGCAGAGCGTTCTAGACGAGATCTTGATCTCAGGTCAGGAGAAAGATAGA
The DNA here is from genome assembly GCA_001956345.1 of Ramalina peruviana. NCBI lineage: Eukaryota > Fungi > Ascomycota > Lecanoromycetes > Lecanorales > Ramalinaceae > Ramalina > Ramalina peruviana. The sequence goes on along the minus strand of MSTJ01000183.1, from coordinate 25,024 downwards.
CAGTGAATGAAAAGATCATACAATTTGGAAGGGCCCCTCAAATCCCTCTATGCTGGGAGACCAGGATTTCTGGACCAACTTCTTCAACGACAGCAATGCAGCTTGTCGATGGTCAATGGGTACCGCATTGTGAGATGCAATGGAAATTAGTGACAATGGGAAGTTATCGTCGGTGTAGAGCTGCTCGAGCCGTCGCTCAGCATCGCTGCGAATAGGTTTCGAAGGGTCTAGGGTTGAGACTAGAAGATCCAGCACTTGTTGCTCCATATTTTCCCGTGGGACGGAAGGAGCCTTGACATGCAGCCAGCGGAGTCCAAGCCTTACAAGAGTGAGATTGACGATCGAATGGCCGGCTGTTGCCGTCGCGATGGTTTCTTTGGGTTGGAGATGCACAGAAGCACGCGTTTGAACCCAAAAATTGGTGCCCGTCAACAATCTTAGCGCCACCGCGCGGGGCAGCCATTTATCTCCGATGATCAGAAATGTTATATCCGGCCCCTCACCTTTGGTGCCTTCACAATTTCATGCATGAACAGTGGGACCGAGCGAACCCCCTAGTTTTGGAGTGCAGATCATGTGAATCATGGCTTCATCCAACTCAGAGGCTCCTGTGCTAGACACTTATCAGGCTGTAGTTTCAGCATACGGTGACTTCCTCACCGTCGCCATTCACACCATCCTCTATGAGCGGAACATCTACCCTCAAACTTCATTCATCAAGGCGAAGAAGTACAATTTCCCAGTGCGGCAGAACAGACACCCCAAAGTCTGTAAATGGATCCAAGATGCCGTTGCCGCCGTGAAGGCTGAAATGTTGAAGGTGAGGTGATGATGACTTGCACCCTGGAGTGAGTTCTTTCAGGCTTGTTTGCTCTCCCCTAGTAACGTCTCGTACGCTTGGGTGGATAGAGATCTGCGTTCACACAGGGCCAAACACGTTCTTGTCCTGACAGGTATCTGATATCACAGTGCACCGTCGCCCGCACCTCCCTCATCATCCACGCCCCACCCCCCTCCTCCGCCCCCCTCGAACGTTACGTCTTCTCCAGCGCCTCCTTCCCACGGATCCCCCCCTCAGAGACTCTCACCCCATTCGCCTCATCCGATCCTACATCACAGCCCGCACCATCATCCGGGCCCCCACCCCAGCAACCCAAAGACGTCCCCCGCTTCCGCCCTCCCCCCACCTCCAACCTTCCCGAACAATTCCGCGCCACCCTCGCACGCCTCATCCCCTCAATTTCCCGCCTCCTGCCTCTCCCAGACGATTGCTCCTTCACCCTCGCCATCGAACTACGTGATGAGGCTGGCGTGGCTCCTCCCTTTGGTGGCGGGAAGGGCCACAGCGAAAGTCCCTGGATCGCGGCGGAGCCGGAGTTGCAGTCCGAGAGGAGCACAGGGGTTGATGGCGAGGAGGTCTTGAGTGAGGAGGTATTTGAAGGAAGGAGGAAGGGGACGGCACTCGGTGGGGTGCGGACGACGCCGGTGAGGAGCTTGGAGGCCGGGGCGTTTGCGATGGAGGTGTGGGTGGAGGAGGGAAAAGGGAAGATGCAGGCCAGGGTTGAGGATGACGAAGATGGGGAGGGGAGTGATGGTGGAAGGGAGGGAGGGACAGGGGTTTGAGGATGAGCTGCCGGGATTCTTCAGGTCATCCTTGTAGCCAACCCTCCCATGTTGAAAGAGACGGCGATACATGTTCACGCGCATCGAGTGTCCGTTGCCAGGTTATCCTTCACCAAAGAGTCTCGGTGCCTGTACACAGCCGATCAATCAATCCCTACATTGCTTTGTGAAGGAACTTTTTACTTTTGCTTGCTTCTGACTGGAAAAGCATCCAATGACTCCACATCATCTCATAACGTTGCGTGGCACGCCCATCCCGTACATAAGACGTCATCATAAGTCATAGATCACGTCCCAGCGTACTTACCCAACATCCGGCGCTGTCCCAGCCTGCCTTGTATTCCTCCCAAGCCCTGAATGTAAACCAAATCCAGACCAAATCCAAATGTCAACGGTAGCCGGATAGTCCGTCCGGCCAGATTCTCAACGCGAGCAATAGGGCTTGTTCATTCCAGCAATCTCCCTACACAATGTCGGCCACTCCACCTCCCTCTGTATGCCCTCCCCCCGTCGCTGCTGGCATTCCTCATCCCACTTCAACAATTCATACGCAAATCTCAAATGCGGCTGTATGATTACGTTCAATCGTCTTGCTCGCACGAAGCAGTATGCTCGGGGGAACGAGAGACCCAAAGATGCCATGACTTCCGCTATGCAGATAGTCGCAGAGCGGGAGACGCCGACGCGGCAGTGGACGAGCGTTGCTGTCGACTTGCTTTTGCCTTTTGCTGCAAGAGGATCGTTAGCCGACCACTCAGGGACACGAGAATCAAATTAGTCGATGAGGCGCCTACCAATGAAGTCCAAGCACCGCTCAAACTCTCCGGACAGGGCGTCCACCCCATTATCTTGTACTCCATCCACATACATGATGTCGTCCAAATTCTCCGTACCCCAATTCTCGATCTGTGTTGGCGTCCAATTGATGGGTTCTCCAACGCTAAGTAATTGCGTGATCCCCATTGCCTTGAGGAGCTCCGGATTATTCGCATGCCCTAGATTCCCCAGGTACAGATAGGGAAGAATCCGACTGGGCAAGCTACCGTCCATACGCCCCCACCAAGAAGGGTCTCTTGGGACCGATTTTCTCTGCCCGCTTTTGCTGATCACGGGCTTTGGGCGGACCAAATGAGGCTGCAAGTTATTCAAAAGGACGACATCCGAAGCATAAGCGAAGAAGTTGCGTTTCTTCTCACAGTGAAGGCGGAGCCATGCTTCATGCGCGGGTACTTGCTCCGCAAACATGAAATATGCCAGAGCGAGCAGGCTGCTCTCGGTGTACCCGTCGGTGCAGTGGATCAATATCTTCCGTCCAGTATGTGAGAGTGGACGCATAGGAATGTCGCCGTCGCTATCAGGCTCACCAACGTCTTCACTGCCTTCAGATTGAGTTTCCCCATTAGCTAGTTGGTGCATCCATTGACACATCCGGGTCAGAGGGTTTACAGTCGTTTTGGGATACGACTGAGGCAACATGCTCCCTGAAGATGGAAAGTCAATGTTTTGGGGAGCAGTGTAGCAATCTTCGGCGACCTGTTCCAGCATCTGGACGTCAGGAAGGGTGGCGAGATCGTTGGCTTCAATGAGAATGTCGAAGGCGATAACGCCCTCTTTTGCAGATCGACTGATGGCTGCATCTGGTGTAGGGCCAAGCCACACGTTGTGGGCTATCTCTGACGCTTCTGACATCTTGCACATTTCCTGACGCTCCATTTGGACTGTTGCGGATCAGTTCGCAACACTCGGCTCTATGGCTGGCGAACTCACAGAAGTCTAGGGTATGCTCAGAGTTGTCGCCAGCTGAGTCAATGGCTACTAGGCTTGGATACTTCTTCTCAACCTCTTCGAACGGATCTAGATCGGGTCAGAAGAATCGTTCGACCCCTGTTCCAGCTCGCACGCATACCTAAGAGGACAAATGTATTATAGGTAGGAGCGTTTGCATCTTGAGCAAAGCCAGTCTTTGTCCGGCTTGCTTTTTGAGCTGTGGCCAGCTTCCTTGCCAAATTGTGTACCTCCTCTATGCTGGTTGACCTGTCTCTGTAAACCACAAGATCTGATAGCATAGCCATCTTGACCACTTGGATCTGGAAGTTGCGGACTGAGAAGCCTTCGCGCGGATCGACATCTAGAAATCTGGCATCCTTGCCGCTGGATGGCTCCAAGATCTCGGCCGAGCTCACTGCGCCTTGGAGACGACCCTTTGACAGGTCGCCGCCCGCTTTGATGATTGTGATACCTCGGAAACACTTGGGTGTATGCCGCTGGGTCTTGTTCCGGGCGGTGAAGAAGGCCAATTGCATGTGGTTTTCCGCATGCAAGCCATGGAGCCAGGGGAAGGAAGCCTGCGGATCCGGAAAAGGCTGAACAGCCAACTCTCGGAGCGCGTGCCCAAGGGTCACACAATCGATCGAATAGACAGCAGGCTTCTCGATAAGCCTGGAATATCGAGCTGCAGGAGACAGCGGTGAAAAGGTGTGTAGACCGGAGCTGTTGGAAGGTGGGGTATCTGGAGGTGTAGCAGGTGTGTCACAGCTCTGACGTGGGGCAGGCCCCGGAGGACAACAAGGCAGATGCTTGTTCGGTATGGGCGCCGAGCTTGAACGGTTCGTCTCAAGACTGAGATGTGGAGTGTCAGGCGGAGGAGTAGGTGCCTGACGTGGGACAGGATGGACCATCGCAGCAGCCATTGATGCTCAGCTACTCATTAAGATAGCATTGGCGAGGCTGCTTCATGGAAGAGCAGAGAGGAGATCCCGCTGATTCGTTGAATCTGCTTTTCATAGATACAGATTGGAATGTGGAGTTGCTGTAGCTGTGATGGAGGCTAGATGAAGGATAGACTACACAAGCAAGTATGGGAATGTGGTACAGCGGTGGTCATGAAGCAGAGATAATACAGAACATGTACAAGATATCTGCCAGAAAAAACATCAGTCAATCATTCTTGCGAGCAGTCACCTTTTTCCTTATCGGATCGACGCACATTCAAGGGCGGGAGATTGCGTGCCCAGGACTAGAATTGCTTCTGATGATTTATGTCGAACAAGGAAAGGATCATGAGATAAAGCAAGGGAAAGGTGGCACAGCCAGAGGAATGGGGAGTCGCTGTCGAAGCGTAGACTGTAGAACAGAAGCAGAAAGAGAACAGACAAGGTAAGAAATAATGATGAGCTGGACAAGGAAATAATATATGGGGAAGAAGCGTCGACTTCCCATCGTGATTCGTGATTGCTTGAGCTGCCCCACCTTTCAGCGTCTGCACCTCGTTGCGCACTGCTGCTGCGATGACTGCAATGGCTGCGGCGGACGCTATTGCGTTCCCGAAGCCTTCATAGCCGGGGTTCAACGTGTCTAACCTTGATTGGGTTTGGTGTCAGGCTAATGACGGCTGTTGAATTCTGAAACCAAGAGATAGGGATTATCGTGGTGGGTCCGAGCCGACAAGCAAACGGACATGGCGCGCAAGCATCCCCTCCCTGAACGGGTTCGACTCGTTTGCCAAGTAGTCTCCTGCATGCCAGCAGCGTGGGATTTGACCACTCCGCTCCGCTCATCCCTGGCTTTGAATGTCGTGAGTGCGTGCTGCGGCCCCCCCAATTCCGCGGCGGGAAAGGTTGGTGCCCCGGCGGCTGAGGGCACTGTTCGCGTAGCACAGACAAAGGTCCACGAGAAACATTGCAAAATCAAATTTCTTCAATTTTTTACCCGTCAGTCGCTGCATACTGACGCGCTATGACTTTCAGCTCATCAGCCAGGCGCTCGAGGTAAAAGCCAGTCATGGCCCGTGGTAGCTTGTCAAAGGACTTGACCATCTTCTCAAGGTCTGTCCGTCCTTTCTCATAGGCTTGTACATCACGATTACCGTACACATCTCTGCCCGGCGCATAGCCCTTTTCAATGTTGCGAAAGAAGACGTTGACTGAGACGCTGATCCTTCCGAGCGGCGCCGCAGTATGGAGCCAGAGTGGAGGGATATACAAAATATCACCGGGCTCAAGTATGGCTTCGTGAGGATGGGTCTCAGCAAGGGCAGGATGCTTCGTCATGGCATCTGCTTCGAAGACATTAATGGACGAGCTAGAGCTGCCAGGAGGTATTGCCAAGCATGAGACGTCCGATGGTGGAAATAGAAGTAGACGCTTGGAACCAGAGGTTTGGCATAAAACGTTCGCCATGACCTTTGTAAAGTTAGCATCATCCTGTGTTCAGAAATGGTACTGACATCATAATGAAGCCACATGTTGACCACCCCAGATACTCTAAGGATGCTGCTGTGCATGTCCTGGGTAATATAGCTGAGCTCTTCCGGTAAGGTGAAGTTTGAAGCCACTTTGGGGAAGTCGCTGGCAAAATTGGCCGGCTCAAGGGACGGTCTGTCGTTGGAGAGCGAGCGCAGATATTGCGGTGAGCCTTGCAAAATGTCGTCTATGAAGTTCGAGAATTTCATGCGCTCGTAGACAAAGTTCCGCTGGAGAAAATCCATCTGCTTGCCACTGGCTTTATGCACGATTACCTCTCGCTCGGCGCCGATCTTGTCTTTGAGCGCAGTAGGGCTCCAGTCCTCTTCCGAGAAGCGAGAAAGACCTCTTCGAAGTACAGCTGGTTTGCCTTTTCTCACAAACTCGATCAAGTCATTTGAAGTAGGAGCAACAGACACGTCCCGTGTGCTTGATGTGCTCAAGCCCTTGCGCCTGGGAAAGCCAGGCAATGAAGCCTGAGACGGACTCAAAGGGCCAGGAGCAAAATCTGGTTTACCTGAGGTTCGGTCATCTGCAATTTCTCCATTACCAAAGACCTGAGTCTCGTGGGTGATGATTCGTAGATTGTATAGCTCGTGATCTAATACCATGGCGAAGGTGACCGGCTTGAGGTTCCAGAATGCACCAAAGGAAAAGCAAACAGCTCCGCCTCCTATGATGAAGATGACGCTTCCGAATGCACACGCACTATGACCAACAAGCAGGGAACGTGGAGTACTCTTGTCTGTCTTCAAACAGGTCAGCTGCCATGCTTGGTCCTTGTTATGCGGTTCCTGCTTCTCCAGCTCTACTATTTCGTCGCGTGTACTATATATGTAGTTGCCAATTCCACCTAACAAGATGAAATGGTGGCGTGAGTCGATCAGCTGAGCGCCAACCCTGGCATACAAGTCTGCCTTCGGGGCGCCTATTAGCTCAGCTTTGGTAAAATTCAGGCACATCTGGCCGTCGTGGGAATGGATTGTCCAAGTCCAGAAATCGGGTTGGAGAACGCCATCCGCAGTAATGCCACCAAATAAGACCCCAGCTCCAATGTCTGTGCTGACCGCGGAGCCTCCGAAAGACGGAGCTGGCTCAGCACCCAGAATTTGCAGCTGCTCCCAACCTGTACATTTCCCCCAGAAATAATACCGGTCCGATAATGCATTGCCAGAGGTCTTTCCTCCCAGAACCATGATACCTGAGTCATCTGCAACGATCGTTGAAAGACGCACGGGTACCGCACAGTGCCTGTAAAGTGGGACCGGAAGTTCTTGCACCTTGCTCCAGCACTCTTCATAGAGCCAGCAATCAGCGAGAGGCCTTTCAGGAGACGTTCGACCTCCGACAAGAAGGGTTTGGCCAGTCGTCAGCCTCGTGACCGTGTGGCACATTCGAGGCTCAATGCGATCTGTTAGACGAACTCGTAGAAGATCGAAAATGCCGGGGCCACTATCCCGCTGGTTTGCTGGAGGAGCTCGACCCACGCAGAAAAGATCGATTCCATTCGTGCGCCTTTGGGTATCCGAGCCTCCGAAGAAGGCAATCGTTTGACTGCCTGAGATATGTGTGGCACCAAATCTCTTCTGGTAAAGCGCAGCGTCTAGATTGGGGAGTCTTAAGTCCATTGTACGGTAGGAATGAAATGCCCGAGGAGAAAACCTCCCGGAGCTATGACGGTCGTTACTGAGAGTATCAGGGGGAATGGACGTATTCTTTGACTCAGTCGTTGAAGTACTGGCGACAAGGAGAAAATAGTGACAAGCAAACAGAATGAATTCCTCCCATTCATCAAACGGCTCGGCCGCGTCCACTGCCCGTCTTGTTTCAGAGCTGACAACTGTGGGATCCCTCCAAATGTCCCACAGACCTTTCACACTTACAGGAGTCCATCCGCGCTGTTTAAAGCGACCTGCTTGGTGAGCCAGGCTGGGGTATCTGAAAATTGATCGCAACGGAGTGCGCAAATTTTCGAAATGCTGGACCATCTTGACCGCAAATGGGTGTTCGGGACCGCCGGGGAGGAATTGTTCCAAAAGACAGAAGCGCACTGGGAGAGCATGTATTAGGGCTGGTAGATAGGATGAAAAGCAGAGCTGGTACCTACTATCGGAATGGCTAGCGGCCCACGAGATGAGTCGATCTGCTGGCTCTGATTTCATGTAGGTGATGGAGACCTCAGCAGTACAAAGCACCATGCATTGTGAGATGTCGAGCTGCTTGGAAAGTAAGGTCTCAAGCTTCCCGACATCGCCCAGATCACAACCTATGGCACAGTAGTTTTCAGATTCCAAGGGTACTTCCACATTTTCGGAATTCCTGGAGAGATTGCTCAGAAGTCCGTAAAGCTCAGGGGTAGCAGTGATGATATCAGCCTTTCTGGCAATGAGCTGCGGATAATCAACATCTACAAAGACTGTATTTTGGCACATTTTCTTCGCTTTCGCAAGCCACTGAAACGGTAACGGATCACTACAATGAGCTGAGCAGGGTTCTTGGTGGAGGATGGCCAACTAAGGGTTGTCGTACTCACTAGCCGCATCCCAGGTTCAGTATGAGTTTCGTCTTCTCCGATGGCTCGTTGAGGAAATCCTGGACGACATGGTCTATTGCATGCATTCGCAACCAGTAGCCTCGATTGATCAAAGGAGATCTTCGTTGGGGCTTTTTCACAAAATATCGAAAGAAATGTGGCTCGGGGTAGTAGAGGCGCTCGACGCTTCTCTTGGAGACGATTGAACTGTTGTTGGTGCCAATGATTGATTCATGGTCCTGTTTGGTTTGCGCTGTTGACTTGTTCGAAGATGTCCTTGACACCATATTCACTATTCAAGCATGGGCCAACCACAGATTGATATTGGATAAACGCGCCGAAAGAGATGTCGTATGTTTTGAAGGGGCAAGGGGAGCAGCGTGGGTCTCGGCTTGCTCTCGGCTTGCTCTCGGGACCGTTCACACGGGCACTGACGCTGTGACAGGCCGAGGGGCTAAGATGTTTAGGCTTGAAACCTCGGTTAGAGAGGCTCATGCGTTCAGCCGCTTGGTCGTGAAACGAACCCCATGATGTTCCGTCATCCTCGTCCCCACACGAAGCTGGCGCGCTTCTTCCACCGCTGCCTGTTGCCGTCGAGACAGACGTCGACCGCCATATCATTTGGTGGATCTCATAACCTCGCATTTTGGGATATTTATCTTTCTCGACAGCTATCTTGAATAGTGAAGATGTCAATGAACTTTGTCACCTTCAATCAGGACTTCAGCCATTTGGCTGTTGGTAAGAAGCCCCTCTTGATATTGTGCGACAACGACACTGATCACTATGGCTCTGGCGACACAGGTACCTCGAGAGGCTTCAGAATCTACACGACCGACCCTTTCAGCAAATGCTTTGAATCCAAAGAGGGCGATATCACCTTGCTCGAGATGCTCTTCTCCACATCGTTGGTCGCCCTCATACTTTCACCGCGAAGGCTGCAGATCACCAATACCAAAGTACGTCGATCGACTAGGCTTTATATGGCCCGAAGGAGGTGTGTATAAAGTCTAGGAGATGAGTACCTCATGCTGTCTCAGCTTTGCTTTGCTCGCTACAGGATTTCCATGACGGAGAGCTGACTCGCATGGTCTTCATCTCAGAAACAATCAACGATATGCGAACTCACATTTCCCACCACCGTACTTGCCGTGCGCATGAACCGGAAAAGATTGGTTGTGATATTAGAAGATCAGATCTATCTATACGACATCAGTAACATGAAGTTGCTCTACACCATCGAGACCTCCCCTAATCCCAACGGTGAAACCTCCCCCCCCCCCCACCTCCTCTTTCTCGAACCACTCGCTGAACAATCACAGCCATCTGTGCTCTCTCCCCCTCCTCAGAGAACTGCTACCTCGCCTACCCTCTCCCTCAAAAAGCGGCCCCCTCCTCCTTCGCCCCACCCTCACACGCCCCTCCAGGAAGCACGCATATAGCCCCCACAAGCGGCGACGTCCTCATCTTCGACACCATAAAAAAGGAAGCCATCAACGTCGTCGAGGCCCACCGCTCCCCCCTCTCCTGCATCACCATCAACGACGCCGGCACCCTCCTGGCGACTGCCTCGGACAAGGGCACCATCATCCGCGTCTTCTCCGTGCCCGAGGCCCGCAAGCTCTACCAATTCCGGCGGGGGTCGATGCCCAGCCGGATCTACAGCATGTCCTTCAACGCGACCTCCACTTTACTCTGCGTCTCCTCCGCCACCGACACCGTGCACGTCTTCAAGCTCACCACACCGAGATCTTCGCGAGCGGCCTCGAACCTCAGCACCAACAACAACAACAACCATAATAACAGCAACTATAACAACCGTTCCACATCCCCCCCCTTACACCAGCGAGACCGCAGCCTCAGCCCCAACGAATCCGACTCCCAACTCGACCTCACCCGCTCCATCTCCCAAACCTCGGAGCTCAAGTCGCGAAAGCCCAACGGCACGCTCCTGGGCATGATCCGGCGCACCTCCCAGAACGTGGGCACGAGCGTGGCCGCCTCCGTGGGCGCCTACCTCCCCCACGCGGTCTCGGAGATGTGGGAACCGGCGCGGGATTTCGCGTGGCTGAAGATCCCCAAGGGCGGCGCGTCGAGCAGCAGCGCGAACGGTGGTGGTGGTGGTGGTGGCGGCGGCGGGATTCTGGGGAACAATGCGTCCGCCTCGACGACGCAGCCGCTGAGGAGTGTGGTCGCGATGAGCAGTAATAGCCCGCAGGTCATGGTGGTGACGAATGAGGGGCATTTCTATGTTTTCGGTATCGATTTGGAGAAGGGCGGGGAGGGGACGTTGGTGAAGGTGTACGAGATTGGCGGGGAGAGTGAGAGGTTGGGGGCGAGTGTGGTGGGGAGTAAAGCGTATGAGTAGGAGCGATCTTCCATCCAAATAACCTATTTCTACGGGATATGGCCACTGTGCAGGTGCGATGGATTGTGTCTTTGATATATCTTGATAGGCGGTGAGATTCGAGCAGGCACTCCACTCAACCACACTGGACAGCCAGAGACAAATYATCTCCTGAACTTGATCAGATGATTGATGTAATGGATTGGTAACRGACGCTGGCGATGCAATGCTCGCTCGCTTGCTTTTCATGAGACCCAGGAGCTTCTGCTCGACTGGGGGTATCTTCCCTTCTAAACGCCAGAAACAGCAGAATACGTGAACAGCGAACCCCCATGGCCGCTTCCCCTTTCGTCTTCCTCTTTCTCGCCTTTTCTTTGCCCTCCAAAAGACCACCCCCCTCCTTCCTACTTTTCCATCTTCTTTCCCTCATCTCAAAACGTAATGTTCGGTTCAAACCCGCCCGTAAACCCCCCCGACAGAATCTCMGCCACCATCCTTCTACGCTGCAACGGCATATCCGCCGCGCTCACCGCATTCGGATCCACGCCCAGCACGATCATCTTCGCCGTCGTCACCGTGAACACCCCACAATCACTCATGTTGTTCTGGCGGGGCCCCCCGCCGCGCCCTTCCCTCCCGGGCTCCTCCACTACGCTCCATTCCTCCGGCTTCCACTTGGTGCCCAACTCCCCGGCCAGCCACTCCTTCACTTTTCCCGTGACGTGCGTGCTGGACCCGTGGAAGGAGTCGAAATACTCGATGATGCGCCGGGTCGGGGAGACGACGCAGAGGGTCCAGTGGTTGCCGCCCTTGTTGACGGGGATGAAGACGTATTCGACGTCCAGCAGGCTCGAGCCGCCGATCTTGGCTTTCTTGGCCCACCGCTTGACCCCGGCGTACCCACCCTTGGCGAGGTTGGTGAAGAAGAAGGCGTTGAAGGCGTGGAGTCTAGGCGTCTGCGTCTGCTGCTGCTGCTGCTGCGGACTGGATTTGTTCGATTTTTGTTGTTTTTGTTGTTTTTGTGAGATACCGTACGCGACCACCATTTCCAAGTACGCGGCGATGATCTCGTCGTTGAGCCAGCCCGATCGATCGTCCTCCGTGCCCGGTTGGGGGAGCACTTTGCCGATATCGCGGCGGGTAATTCGTTGACCCGAGGGGGTCTTTGCGACCTGGGAGGTCGGCCTCTTCGCGAGGGCTTCGAGGATGGATTGTTCGGCGGATTCGGAGAGTGGTGGGAAGACTGACGAGGTGGGAATGCGTCGGGTACCGGATTGGAGCAGTTGGGCTTCCTGTTCGGCGCGCCATCGTGCTTCGATCTCGGCTTTGAGTCGCGCTGCCTCGGCTTCCTTTGCAGCTTCCTCTGCAGCTTTGCGTTGGGCGTTCTCGGCTTCCACTAGGCGGCGCTTTTCGCGCCTGCGGTTGGATAGCTCGAGTCTGGGTTGCGCTGCGATGTTAAGATTCGATACTGCGTCCCGGAGTTCCTCAGATCCTGAGTTGGATCTGTTGAGTGGTTTAGTTAGAGCTGGTTGGCCTGCAACTTCTGGAGCTGATTGGGTTATAGTTTGTGGAGCTGGTTGACTTGCGACGTCTGGACCTGGTGGATTTCTTATGGGTTTCGTTGCTGGTTTAGCCATCCTTGAAGTCGGAGATTGGCGATGTGAAGTTCTGGAGATGGCGATGATGGCGGGATCGATGTTTGATAGGAATGAGCGTGAGAGAGGCTGAGGTTTGGTGTGCACGATGGACTTGCGCAAGGCCAGCCCGCGATACGACCTTTGTTGTCGTTTGGATTGGAAGTGATCCTTTATTGAAGCATGGATTTGGTTGAGATCCATGAGGAGAAGCTCATGGCTGCTACGCGCATCGATAGGGCGAAATTGAGGTAGGATGGAGGGATCTATGTAATCCAGATCCATAGATTCATTGTCAACATCAAGATCCATTGGATCTTCTGTTGTGAAGAATTGGAACATGATGTGGACACGTCTCGCAATGGTTTGAAAAAGTTTACGAGCAGAGTGAAGTAAGCGGTTGGAGAGTGTAGACAAAAGGGAGACGGGCAGAGGAAGATGCATCATCTGTGAACGGAGAAGTGTGAGATTCACTCTTTCGCACACAAACAGAGGCTTGAAGCTTGAAGTATTTAACCAAGCTAAGTCATTTTTGGGCCGCGACAGCATCTGAAGCTAACGCACGTCAACGCCCCGTTTCAGTGGTAGCGGCCGCCATGTGGCCAGGGTCAACTCTAACTTGCCGATTACCCCACCTTCTCCCCCACCAGCTTTCGATATCACCAGCGCTGTAAAGTTTATCGGTGGCTTCTACAGCCGGACCTCAATGACAGCCATGTGAGCAGCTTGAGGGTTATTTTCAAATCGAAGAGAATATAATTTCACTTGTAGAAGTTAATAGTGACCCGCCCTCCGCTTTCAAATAAACAATTACGCCTGGCGGGAAATGGTTGTAGAATGATTCAAGCTTGAAGCAGAGTCTCTTCTATTGGTCTACTCCTATGATAACACCTTGCTACAGCTTCTGGATTCTGTCATCATATAGTCCGCGATTCATGGTCAGTCTCACAGATTGAAGATGCAAGACACAAGTATGCCAGCCATCAAGTATGCCGTGGCTACCAGATGCACTGCCTCGCTCTTCTTGGTACCCGAAGGATTCGATCCACTCGACGTCGTAGTCCCTGATGTGCTCCCTCCATTTGGCGTATTGGATTGGTCGTCCGCAAGTGGCTTGATCGCCAAACCCTTCAATAGACCTCCGTTGCTCCCATACACTGGCAGGGCTACCTGCGTTTGTGTGACGCTGACCAGCTTCCCATTCATCGGATCCTTGATGCCGTTGTTGATCAAATCCTGCCCGCCGGAAGGCACATCCGGAACCTGGAAGCTGTTGTTGAAGGTGTTCGACTGAATCAACGATTTACTGCAAGATGGGGGGTGTATCATGGTTGCGGACGAATTCCCGCTTTCGAGCGCCTTGATGTCGAGCTTGTTGTACTGGGACTGAAGATTGTCGTAGTCGACGCGAATCTGAGCCGTTCCGTTGTCATAGAGCCACACTAGACCGTAATTGTTCGCTGTTTCTTCGTAATACTCGTAAACTAGACCTCCACTCATGACATCTGTCATGTTTCCATACAGGACTGGTACCTCGTCGAACACGCGTGGTTCCACCTTATTGCATCCATATTCGCTGAAGAAGATAGGAATCGAGGTGTTGCCAAACTCGTCAACCAGTTGATCGTAGCTGCTGGCAGCGTAGTTTGCAGTGTCGCTTGTTGGGCCACACCATGAGTATGAGTTGAGCCCGAAAAATGCGATCCTTGATGGATCCGTCTTCCCGTCAATAGCACAAGAGAGGTATGCCCAGGAGTCGGTCAATATCTCCTTGACATCGGCCGCAGAATATCCCACTGGTATGAGTCTGGGAGAGTGCTTTGCAATGTAATTGGTGAGGTCGCGCGTGACAGCTCGAATATACGGTGGGACTATCCCGCCATCCCCCACTGCGAAGCTGTAAGCAAGTCAAGTGTAGTYGTAGATCACGAAAGGCCTTACCATCGTTCATCACTTCATTCCCAGAGAAGAAACCCAGCAGGTTGGGGTAATTATGGAAAGCCTCCACAACGGAGAAGATGTGGTTGAGATAAGTGGAGCTGTAGCTGCCGTCAAGGTCACCAGGATTGAGACTTTGGTCGGCCAGAGGCGAATTGACATCCAGTAGCATGTAAATTCCGACAGCATTGAAGATCGACACACAGTCATCGTGATTGAGAGTGGGGTCTAGATTGTACACGCGGATCGTGTTGACACCCAGGGATTGCATCAGAGCGGCATCGCGCAAGCACAAGGTGCCATTGCTCAACGGATCGCTTCCCTTGCCAAATGCCTCCGAGCCGCCTGGTTGATATGCCACGCCAATGATTTGGAGACGATTGCTCGTGACATTGTTGACAAAATCCGCACCTTGCACCTTTACATTCTGGACGGCGGACACGAGGGAAATGCAAGCACAGGTCGCGACGAGCGCGGCTGTTGACCACTGCCAAGCTTGCGTCAGCAATCATTCGGAAGCAAGTCATGGACAGTTCACATTGAACATGGTATTCAAGATCCAGACAGTCAATGTTGGACACTATTGATAATGTAATTCGACACTTGATCTAAAGAGTGGCTCCCGCAATACTATCGCAGGGATTGAGATGCGAATGAGCGAGTGTGAGTGCCGAATGGCCCAAAGATATTATGAACTGAACACCGAGAAGAAAAGAGATTGTAGAGGAAGGAAGCAATTGGAGCGCACGAGGGGTAGCAACTCGGATTCAGTTCGTATTTCATCGGGGGTGGCGCTTGCCGCGCGTGCTGTTTCATGCTACCCTTTTTTTATACCCGAACATCAGGAGCCGGGGAACGAGCTCCCCTTGCATTGATCGTGTACTGCCGCATGTACAGAAGTTCCATTGGATGCTATTATCTATAGCATCCCACACCCTGCCCTCACCCGCTTCACTTTTTCTACATATGTACATCGCGCTAATACACTCTAAGAAAATGGCATTCGGAATGCCTGAATCTGATGAGCGGAAAGGTAATCGAGGATAAGCTGCATGGCAGATGAAGCGTAAGCGGAGGGAGGATTGGCTGTTCAAGGCTCGCCGTCCCCGTGATCCGATCCTCCAGGCGACATGCTGAAGTTGGTATCTGGATCAAGAGCAATCATCTCTGCGAGGATGTCGATGACGGGCTTGGGAACAGTCTTGTCGTAGATACCGATCAGGTCTTTGGGTGACGGGTACACCTTCAACGCCCTGTAGAAGGATGTTGCTGCTTCGATCCTCTTCGATTCTAGTTGGATGTTAGCTATCTGCCACTGCAAAAGGGTCTGCATGAACGAACCATCTTGACATAACGTCTCCCCCCGCGAGACCTCCTGCATGAAATATGCCTCCTTCTCCTCAATCTCTGTTGGGAACCCTTGCTCTTTCGCTTCCTCTAATGCATCCTTTATGGCTTCTTTTTGCCGGGCACCATGCGCCTCAGCTTCTATTTTGGCAGCACGCGCTGTCCGTTTCGATTCCCGCTTGAGCGCCTTCCGGAATTCGGGGTCTGTTTGCCGTTTATGATCGAAGTAGACTGCGTATGCTAGATGAACCGCATTCGCGTGTGAGCCCAAGTCGATCTTGATATAGAGTGCCGCTACAGCACAATAGGAAACTTCTTACCCAGAAGTCCAGTACAAAGAATTCCGGCAGCTCCAACTATGATTGTTGATGTCGTGATCGAAGAGGAGGAAGTAGACATGATGTGCTGAACCGAAAGGTCAGGGGCGGAGATGTTCGGTCAGTGTAGATGCTGAAATGGTAATTCAAATCATACGGTCCACCGAAGTCAATGGGCAATGCAAGAGAATGGAATACAGCAAGATTGCAAAGAGTATCTAGGTTGCAGTTGATCTGAGATAGCTTAGAGCGCATGATGCCTGGGGAAAAAAACTAGGGTTAGCCCCGGCACACGGAGTTAAGCCCGGATATATGGTATATATATAGAAATACGGCTTTTCGAACTGAAAGGTGTACGTTGGCGCCCCCAATTCCCTGTTCGCGAGATTTACTGACTCCCTTTCCAGTGTTTAGTGTAGTGGTCATCACCCTGGATTTTGATCAAGAACTTCCAGTGACCCCAGTTCGAACCTGGGAATAACCTCAATTTGTTTTTGTAGTTTTTCGGGGGCTTTTTTGGTGGAGGTAAGGAGTTGAGACATGATTCGGAAGTCATGGAAGGCTCCTGAAACATTTTTTGAATTGAGGGCGGAGTGAGCGGTCGAGGGTGGCGGGGATAGCGAGGGAGATAGGGATGGTGATGGCAGCGGGGATGCTGAGAGAGGTGAGGATACTGAGGGAGGTGAGGATGCTGAGGGAGGTCGGGACGGTGATGGCGGCGGGGATGGTAAGGGAGGTGGAGTTGGTAAGAGTGTCGAGATTGGTGAGGACAGCGAAGTTAATGGGATAAGGTTGGTAAAGTTGGTGACCTGGTAAAGATTTGCATTTGACCAAGATCTGAATGCAAGACCAAGCATTAAAAGAAGAAGAAAAGAGCAAAGAACATGAATCTTTATATCCCCTACACCTTTGTTACTAAGACACTCGTACGTGGTATCTACAATAGGGTTGCAAGCTTATATCGAGGGTAAGTATCGTAATGATTAACCAGACCATTAAACCGCGTTCACGACGCGGGTACCTACTTCTGCAGCAATCTTGAAATCTTTKTTGCTATTAATCTTGCCCTGGACTACTACTTCTTGGTCTAATCATCTTGCTCTAATCTATAATTAGTATTGATCTTCCACGCCTTCAATTCCCGTTCGTCAGATTCGTTTACCATGGCACTAAAGAGAAGACAGAGAATAAGAGCTCGCGAATCCGAGGATACGATCAAGCTTAATGATAGGTTTGCTACCTTCCTTGCCCAAGGACTACTTACCGCTTACACTCAATAGGTATGCGGAGGACGATCTCTACGGGCGACTGGAACTCTTAGCTCGCACCCAACCTGCCTCCCTCCCAGATCGACCACTCACACACCCGTCTGTCACCACAAGATCAGATTTGGACGGCTTGTGAGTACGCCAGTATACCCTTGTACCTTCGGGTGTCCTTCTGCCTGCACAAAAGACCTGATTCTTTCTCCAACTTAGGCACCTTGCGATCGACGACCCAGATAGGCCCCCTACTGCGAAACGCCTTGGAGCAAAAATTCGACTTCGTTTATACGAATAAGCGGAGGGGATAATCGATAGTTCCTTCAGATGGCTTAACGTTTTCCTAATCATCATAGTCGTCATTATAGGCATTATGATATGGGACTAGGCAACGCCGGGAGGGTTAAATAACGAATGGGTAGGAGCTCGCCCGTATATCTTAGGTCCGCAATTGCAAACAGTCCTGCTATTTATCGCTGTTTTTGTGGGATATGTCTATTTCAAGCGGTGGTTTAAATCATTAACCAGGACTTTTGCGGCAAGGGACAGGCCGACCGCTTCAAGTGAATGAGATATATTTCATATCAAAAGGGAACGTCAGACTTCATGGTCACACAATAGCAAGTCGACAAGCTGCTCGCTCAATCAGGTATATCGATAACTTATCAGCCTCAGCAACGGCTCCGCAGTTCGCGAAGTTGTTTCAGGACCAAAGAGAAGGATGATCTCATTGTAAAGGTAGACTATAGTTGAGCGCAAAAATCTCAGAGTTGGGAGGCGCTATGGAGAAGACTCTTCTGTAGGTAACAATTCGATGGAGGTTTGCGATGTATTCTATCTAGCCCAAACACAATACAAATCTCAAAACAATTGACACGATCTGACAAACACGCTCTGCCCTAGGCTAACTTCTCCCCATTCACTATCCTCCAGTTACGCGGCTTTTCCAATCCTTCTCTCACGCTCCCTCCTCCGCGTCCCACCCCGGACCAAGATCTCTCAAAATGGACAACCGCCTCTGCGCGTTGGAGGTTACTGACCAGAACCCACGGTTGGGGGGACCAGTTGGTATTTTCGTTGAGTGTCCTCCTATACATGGCCCATCTCATTCTACCGGGACTGTTCCTCACGGCGGGTTCGCCGTCGAAGTAGACGACTCCTATGTGGTCCAGCTCCGGTCCACCATCCTCCAAGACGGTATCGAAGACGTCTTCGTATGCTACAGGGGCGTATGTCACTCCGTCAGGGTTGGTAATCTTGCAGGCTCGACGGTAAGGAAGGGTCCTTCGGTATTGTCGGTGAAGCTCCTCAAAATCTTGTTCCCATTTGTTTAGCTACCCCGGGAGAGTTGTCTGCAACGCTGTTAGGCTGCTGATAGCCTGCTCTTGATCCTTGTCATCCTGCCGTAGATCCTTGATAGCCTCTCCCACAATGGCATAAATATCGCAAAGCTTATCGTGGCTTCGTATATGTAGGTGACTGCCATTACAGGCGTTGTCCGATAGATCCTATATTTGGTTGACGTAAACCAGGGCGAGCGTCGCGATTTCTCGCATGGCCTGCGACATTTTCCGCGCTGGCTCCAAGTCGGGGCCGCTATCAGTGGATGCGGTGGAGGAGTCTCCAGCAGGATGGTTCACCAACGAAGGCGGGCTTGGATGAGAATCGTTGTTGGCCGCTTGGACGGTGGTTTGAGCCTCGCCAGACATGATTTGGAAAACCTTGGTTCAAGTCACTTGGATGGGATGAACACTGTGGATATCAAATCTGGTTTGGAATGTCAAGTGTCAAGTTTGGATGGAGTATCGAGTCTGGGATGGGGTATCAAGTCTGGGATGGAGTTTTAAGTCTGGGATGGAGGGTCAATTCTAGGGAGGGTGGAGGAGCTTTTGTAGGCAGGGGAACGTTTTTCTATGGTGTTTGTTTCTCAATAATCTTGCAGTCGAACGGGCTATAGAGAAATGGAAACCGGATTTGGAGATATGACAAACTTCTGGCCACATTTGGAATTCTCAGGTTCATACGGGTGCCTCTGCATGATCACATTCCACTGCTTTGTCCCCTGAGTCCACTTTGCAGTCAACACCCAGTGTCAGCAGCAATGACGACAATTATTGTCTTGCTTGCCTGTGGATCGCCTACTATCAAGCCTGATCTGCGCTCTCTTCGTACGAATTCTCTCAAAGCATACAAACCTGGCAGCGACTTCCCAGAGACTGTCATCCCCTCCAGCCAATTATGAGTTGCCTGTCTCGGAATGATTGGAGTCAGAATCTCAGTGAAGCAGCTAGTAGTCGCAAATGAGGCGAGAGAATTGTGATTGCGACAGCCCGTTAACGCTACAGACAAAGCCATCCATCTGTCGCCCAGCCATCCTGATCGATCTGATTAAGCGGCATTCTTGAACCACCTAGACGCGTATGGCAATCGAAAGTGGCACTTCTGGTCATCTTGAGACGAAGCACAAACCTCATTGAGAGAATACGGACGACCATGATCCGGATGAGGATTGTGGAGGCCTTACTTGAACGTTCCTCGCTCCTCTTCTTGATGACAGCCTCCTCGCAGATAGACGGGCAAAGCCATTGGGAATCCAGGCTTGTACAGGGCTCCAGCAATCCACCACCTCTCCTTTGTGAGGCTCTCGGCTACGAGTGGCTTGCTTTCTCTTCTCTAAATCATCTGGACTCAAGAGCTGCTATTTCTTGTATAATCGGTAGGCTTGGAGGCTTTCATGGGAAGAGGGTGACAGGTGGTCTTTGGCTGACGAGGAGAGGGCGTGAATAGCCTCGACGTTATAGTTGCGATCGTTAGGCCCTGGTACAGTGAGTCTGCGGTGCGACCTAAGTAATACCCAGTCGCCGACATCGAAGAACTTGAGTTCATAATCCCTGCTTCCGCAAGCTGCGGCTACAGGCATCGGGAGCGAGCTTTAGTCTCTCGTATGCTTCGGTGTTCGTGTATAGTCTGTCGAGGCCATTTTGTAGGTAATTGACGAATTCTTCCGGCTCCGTCGCCCCAGCGAGATCTTGTCCTAGCCCCCGGAACTGGATTCGGGAACTATTTGACCTCAGGATTTTAAGCACACTGTCCTGCTTCGTGCTAAGCTCCCACAATCCAGTCGACATCTCTTGTCCCCAGTCCTGCGCAAATTGGGCCCAAGCCCATAGGTCGGTGGTCAACTCCAGGTTAGCGTTGATCTCCCGAATAGCAGCTGGCTCAGGATACCCGTTTTGATACCAGATCCAGAATAGAACGTTGAACTTGCCCATGATGTTAGACTTCTGACCCCCGAGGCGTAGTCGATCATTTTCAGTAGATAACTTGAGGTTCTTGGCGGTATCGCGAAGATCCCCAAAGTCGGCAGCTAGGTTAGAGGCTCCGGTGAGGATTTCCGCCGTTCCTTTTGATATCGTTGACATATGATCGTGGAATCGCGCTTCAACGGCCTTTTCCCTTGGCGTAACGCCGTATCTCCAGGCGTAGAGCTGGTGATAGAGTCGGGTCCAAATCCACAAAGATCGTTTATTTCGGAGCTTCAAAAGGAGTTCTGTTGTCAATCTCTGCTGCCGGATTGCAGTCTTTCCTTCGTCCTGAACCTCGAACATAAATTGCTGCAGCTTTCTCGGTAGCGGTTGAGACTGGTCCAAGAAACTCTGGATGTGATCGCGGGTCTTGTCTGAATCCTGAGGCAAGCGGTCGAGCATATCATTAAGCTGGAATCGGTAGTCGATGAGGGACCGGGGTGTGCCGCAACCGATGTTTGCGAGTGCTACACTCTGTGCCAATGCACTGTGGGACTCATCGAATCCGATCATTACGACGTCGGTAGCAGATGAGCGGTGGAAGACTGAGCAGGTCAATGGGAATAATGCGGTAAGGTTTGAGGTGAAACAAAAGGGGATGTTGCAGATCGTGGGGAAGGATGTCAATCTGCAGGTCGAATGTAGAAAGTGGTCAAGCGGTGTACGGATATAGGTCGGTATGTGAGGCTCCGCGTGATGCAGCGATAGCAGGACTACGACGAAGACGACCAGGAAGCCTCGTAGTTTCCAGAGCATCGCCCGAACAAAATGGCTGCCAATCCACCACAAGTTCATGGAGAGTAGGTGCAAAAGGCCATGAAAGTGCTCGACGATATCATCAACACAACTGATAGCGATTCTCCGGACCCGTGCGTCCCAGCCAGGCGAATGCAGCGCTTGGCGGACATTCACCTCGGACACTGCCGCTATCTGATAGTATCGGATCAGAAATGTTGGCCATGTSGTGGGACAAGCGCTCGAAACCTTGCCCAGCTATATGAGGATGCCACTACCTGTGAAGAAGCCTGGTGATCGTGTTCTTCTTCATCAGCAGGCCCATGGCTTTGGTCACGCGCCGAATCGCTTGTACGGCCATCATGGACAACACTCTCCGTATCTGCTGTAGGATCGTTCTGCAAGCTTATCACCGTTTCCTCAGGCTTTGGTGTTTCAACAACCTCCTGGGTAGGTGTAGCCTGATCATCGATGGCCTCCTCACATCTCGGCGCAATTGTTGAGCCAGAGGCATCATCTAATACTTCTCGACCCTGCTGGGACAGATCGCGAGATGTCGCAACATGTTTTACATCACGTGGTTCTACCTCAGGGTCGTTGCCGCTGTTATCGGAGTTCTTGTTCCCTCGCCTAGTGCGCTGCTTCTGAAGTGAGGGTTAGACCTTAAAAGTTCCGATCATAGAATAGGATCATCATGCGACTTACTCGGCTTCGATATTCGCGCATCTGCTGGTTGGCTTGGCCAAGTCTCCTCCGTTTGGCTTCAAATGCAGCTTCCTGGTCGGGTGTGAGTTGTCCAGGGGCCATTTTCGCTATATCTGAGCTTATGCAACCCCCGTTGCGTACTTCAGCGGACGTCTTCTTGGTTCAGTATCATGACAAGATCGAAGTCCGCTATTTGGATTGCTCACTTGGCAGAAGCGAAGGTCGTCTAGATGGAACCTTATTCGATCCCTCCGGGAAGTAGCTAGGCTATGATCGTGAGGAAGTAGGATTGAAAATTCTCCGCAAACGTGGTCAATGAACGGCCTTGATCCATAAGCGGCTACCGACCGCACACTATACTCGAAGCAGCATTCATAATGCTCCTCAGTCATATTTCTTAATCACATTCAACGCCTTCCGCTCAGGGGTAAACACCCTGGACGTGACCTAGACCGGTCGATTATTGGGCAAAATTTGGTGGATAGTTGAATCACAGGAAATGGACTCAACAAGCATATTGCCTACACGGATGGCCTGCAGAATCAGTATCAGGACCTTTGGTGGCATCATTGTTCGCGTCTCCGTTCCCCAACAACGTTGAAAATTCTCAGTGCCATAAGACTTGGAGGTCAGACGACCTCCCATCTTTTGTATTGATGAGTGGCAAGTTCTCGCAACCCCAAACTGTCAGAYTGAATATTGGGTGCAATCCATCTGCGTCTGGAGCCTTGTTGAGAGCGTGCTGGCTCAGGCTTTGTAGCATGTGTGGCTCCGTGGCTCAGCCACAGAGGCTCTTCGGCCCGCTCTTTGCGAGTACTAGTTACATACGGTTTGTGGCTTGGCATCCGGTCTGAGCTTTCGATCAACAAGCCTTTTTGTGCCACTATCGAAACCGGGTCTTATCATAAGAACAATTATCCACATCGCTCACCTCTTGGTAGTTACCTTGAGCCTCTCCTCGTATGCTACATACTAGAGAAATCTCGATACCAGCGGTTGCACACAGAACTCCCAATCAGTCGAAAGCCCCGATCGACAACGGCGATCTCGACCTCGACCTCGAAGAAGAATCCACATTCAAGGCATGGACCGGGCCCATCGGCCGAGTCGATTCACCGCCGGGCACTGCTCCTTTGACCTCGCTTAAGTATCCTTGACCCTTCGGCATCCCTACGTTAGGAAGCGTGTCTCGATAGCTTTTCACCTCAGATCTTCGTTATCCTAGTCTTTCCAAATACTCGTTGGAGATAGGTACACCCGGTGCGGCTGTTAATGTCGCCGACGAATCTATCCTACTCCCAAACTAAGTGACAAAGACCAAACAACGCCCATCTACCCCCGTTTCCCGCGATAACGCTGCAATTCCTACCCCGGAGATCAAGTGGATCATCGCGAATCACGATCATTTCAAAGCCTGTGTCGCGACTAACCCATTCCAGGTGCTGAGGATGCTGAATCTCCTTCGCGTCGAACGAGACCAAGGCGTTATGTCCGCTGAGGAGGCCCTTACGAGAATCCACCGAGAGGAATGACAGCGCTTCATAGCGAATCCTAAAATTAGAGGCTGAGGTCAATAGCTTGCGTCGCCAAGACAGAAGTGCCTCGCAGGGTATGGGACATGGCGAATTAGGAGCAAAGCTCTTTGTGTAAAGGCAGATACAGCAGTGATGGGAAGTCGGAGAATGAAAGCAGATACGAGGACTGGGAAATGGCCGTTCGGGTTGGCTTGCCCATCAATGGGAACACTATCCCGGCGACATGGTTCAGGTTGCATTCATATGTAACCTCCTTGGTGGTGAGGCCTTTCACCATTCTTGGCCCAGGCGATAAGAAGGTGCAACCTTACCTCGTTCCGGGCGACGAATGCCTTAGCGGAGGAGGCTTGGCAATCCCCAAAGACCTGCTGGAAGTCCTGCAGGAGGCTGATGATCGCCAAGTGCCTTGTCTTTACAAGATCGATAAAGTCTCGGCGGAGGTTTTGTCAAACTCTGGATGACTCCAGGAGCAGCAGCCYGGGCCGGTCGAGTGCATGTTCCGAGGAGAGGGTCTTTGCAAAGGGTCAAGTGTTCGGAGGAGTTGACTTCAGGATTGGTATCCCCTGTCTACCCCTTTTGCCATTGTCATTCAGACATTGATGTTTTATTTGCAGTAGGTTTCCAAATTTCAGCAAGAGGGTGAGTATKAAGATGAGGATCGAAGTATRTATAATTGCTCAGCCTCTGATGTTTGGCAAGGGTTGCCAGGGTGCGAGGGCGGAGGAAGGTGGTGGTATGCTTGAAATCGAGATTTGAGAGAAGGAAGAAGCAGAAATAGATATCATAAGCAGGAGGAAATCCAGCGACAGAATTGTCATATATCTACTATTAGGCATGGGTTTTGACCACAAAAGAAGGGATTTCGTTCAATTTCGAGATCAAGCAATTGACAAAGTATAATTCTGTCTATATTTATTCTCCTTTGCTTCCCCTAGAGGTTAGTACATAGATCTTCTTGAAACCTTTTGTCAACTGTTCCAGAGGTGTTCGGATGGGATGCATGCYAGGCTCCGGTATTCTGGCTATTCCAATCTCAGATGCAGAGCATGATTTAGTAAGCAGACCTTGGGTCAGCGTATGCAGTGTGGCACATGGCCTGAATGGCAGGGGATTCATGTGGGCCCTGTTTGAATTTGTCTACAGAGCTGAAATGGCACAATCCTGCCTAGACCGGTCGAAGGCGATAGACCAACCTTCCAGACAGGACACCCTCATGAGGACAGGGGTACCCAGGGAATCAGATATGCACCCCGCTTGAAGCCCTAGACCAAAGTCTATCTGATACTGTCATGTCAAATTATTGATGATATTCGAATATCGACGAGCTCATCTGGCTGCCCGCTTCCTTCTCGTGGTCGCGACGGTCGCGACGCTACTTGAATTCGAGCTCAGGCTTGTGCCCGCAGAATCGAGGAGGTATTTCTTGATCGCACCACCGGCGAACGCCTTGCCCGTCTCACCCCTTCGAATATCGAAGATTGCCGGACAAAGAGGGAAATCTG
>MSTJ01000182.1:0-29742 GCA_001956345.1 Ramalina peruviana | reverse complement strand
GGGAGATGAAGTGGCTGAGGGGATAAGGAGGAGGAGAGCGAAATGGAGGGAGAGGAGGGAGAGAGCGGGGCCGAGGTTTTTGAGCTGTTCGGATGATGGGACTGTGAGGGTGTGGAGGAAGGTGCCCCGGGACAGGGAGAAGCAGAGGCCGATGAGTATCATACGGAGTAGGGAYGCTGGGGAGGAGTGGGTCCATGAGAGTACGCTGCCGAAGGTTCATGAGCGGAGTATCTATGCGGTTGGATGGAGCGAGAGGTCCGGGCGAGTTGTGAGCTGTGGAGGCGATGGGAGTGTAGTCGTCTAYGMAGAATCATGGAGGGTGGATGCTCCTGCGACTGCTGGGACTACACCCAATGGGACTTCAGCTGGGGATGTTTCTACGGATGGAGCAGATCCCACGGTCGATGACGGCGATCCAGCGGTTAATGGAACGAAGGTAGAGCAGGAGGACGACTTRACAGACGTTACGATTTGGAAGATTATTGCACAGGTCGAGGCTGCTCACGGCGTGTTCGAAATCAATCACGTCGCTTGGGCAAGGAAACCAAAGACCAAGCAAACGGAAGGTGGTAATGCCCCTGAGGGTGAAGGAGAGCTGATTGTGACTACGGGGGATGACGGCGCCGTAAAAGTCTGGGATCTGGACATATGATGCCATTTCCCGATGTTGTTTGGTTTCGCTCAATCAACGATTCAATGTTACAGGACAGGTGATTACACGATGTAATGAGTGGATATGACTTCAAGGCAAGTCCAATGCATTGCTTTGCTGCATAGAAATTTAAGTAAGAAGTCTTGCCATCAAGCCGTCCTCCTTGTCCTCCTTCTTTTGAGCCGGGCAGATGATGGCCGTGGGTGGTTCGCGAGGTTTAAGGGATCAGGAGTGATGACTGCTGAAAGACCTTGTGTTGATTTTGTGGCAACTTACATGAGAAGAAAAGAATCCTTTAGATCGGAGCAGACATACACCGAAGATGTTTAAGATGAACTTGCTTGTGGATCACAATCATTTGCCATGAGAGAGAATGTCAAATGCAGGACACAATTCGATTTCGACAAGATTGGACACCGCTGGAAATGCTTCCTTGCATCCTCTGAAGTCTGTAGCAACATAAATTGACTCAAATACGGGAGTCTCATGGCCCCCATCGTAAAGAGCCTATGAATTCCGTGGAAGCATCTTATCTCGCATGAAGCTTTTCATGGTATAGCCTTGTGCTCTTGCATATTCAAAAAGATCCCAATCTGCTTGTACCAACACCTTTTATGGTCTTCAGGTACTCTCCTCGAGTCTCCAGATCAAATCCTTATCATGCATCAAGAGGCCTAGCCAATTGCCCCACGATGACTGCGATCGTTGTAATATTTGAAAGAGCATGTAGTGGCCAAAGTGAGCTTCGCGCGGCGAGCTAGCATCAAATAGAGAGGCATGACTCCTCAATTCGGATGCCAAACACGAAGTGAAGATTAAACCGCAGATTCGTGCTCTTGCTAGGCATCATYTCSTACCAAGGACATGACTGGTGGCAGATCAAGCTCGTCGGTGTCTTTGAGATTCAAGTAGGAGAAGCGGAAGTCCCTCAGGGCGGTCGTCACGGATTCATGGTCATGGAAAATGCAACGGACTTGTTCAGTTCAGAGCAAGCATGAAGAAGGCTCCCTGAGGGCTGAGAGTCCAGCGGACGCTTGAACGACGGCATGAGGATGTCGATCACTTCTTACTTGAACCTTAAAGGCAATTGAGCTGAACGGTCGAATGGGATGCTTTCCCAAACAAGAAATGATCGATACCTACCTCGTCCAAAACGGGTCATCGTGAGGTTGATTGAAATCCAGAACGGTTTCTCCTCGTGACCCCGTTTTCGTACGTGTTTTGGAGCCGTTTGACTCTTGCCCCCGTCGACTTGAAACGTTTCGCAGGGAGGCGACTGTGATTGACCGCCTTGAAGCGGTCGCATGCTGGGTCTGATCATCCACGGATGTTCAACCGGGGAGGAGGCGAAGGTGAATCTCACTGCTGGCGCCGACCTCGATAGGAGATCATGAAGATGCAGAGTCCAAMGCCTACCCAGAACTCAATGTCTGCTCAGTCTGCTTCCTGCAGCCTACAAAAATGAAGCGAGGAGCATCGTCGATGGCAGCGGCAGCAGGAACAGCACCAGCAACCAGCTTTGAAGAGAGCAATTGCACSTTTGCATCGATTAGCGACCACGATAAATCTGGCTTTGTGCACTATTTCCAGCAATCTGTGGGATAGAGTTCTGGACGTGCCTCACGAGTAAAGATCGATAGCCGTATCCTTAAGGCGCCCTTGACTCCTTGGAAACGAGCATTGGGTAGACAGGGCTTACAGGTTGATGTTCACGTACCGTCAACGAATGGTGGGCATTGACTTTCTTGTAGTCTTCTTCACTGGCTGCATGCCACAGATGTCACACCAAATTGATTGGCTGGTGCCGTTGTCCATGGTACATCGACGAGCTGTGAGTGGTTAGTCGATTGACTTGGCAATGTACGAAAGGAGCAGAGATAGTGTCGTCGGGGAACGGGGAAGCCCGCCGGCGTGCAGCAAGCCGCTGTCAGCGCTTGATCGACCACTCACCAGCTTCTTGAAGGTTTGGCGATGAATCTGGGGCTGAAGGGTGATATGAGCTCATTTCATCATGCCGATCTACTTTCTTTTTCAACTCCAAACGGGATGCATGTGCATAAGCGCCGAGGTTCCCGTATTGGGCATTTATGCATTATGCAGATGATCGATATTCAGGATTGATCTCATGCACAATTCCTTATGTCTTTGCTCACAAGGACAGGGACCGGGACCATGAGTGCAAAAATCGTGGAGTCTGGCATCGCGAATAACGCAAGAAAAGGCGAGACTCCACGTTGCAATGCGCCATGGGCCAATTTCCACCTGAATCTCGCTCGGATTGTCACAAGTACCAGTCTCGCTTCACTATGATGGCTGGGCTCTGGCTAATAGCTGTGAATGATCATAACTCCAAGATCTGATTGGAATGACGAACCACCAGGTGATGAGAAGCAGCATTAGCAGCGATRTCAATAATGCATGCATTATGAACGATSATCTAGATGTGCCCATTGCGGTATAGTGCACTTCCCAATCTGGTGGGGGCAGTGACCRAGGATAGGGGWTGGAGATGGCCGGTAAGACGGCAGAAGRCCGTGGGATTTAGGSTTTCCGGGGAAGAGCAGTAGATCCCACTCMCCYAAGGAYCCGCCCCATAAGCACTAAWACCCGAAAGACTGGAGAATTCATTCCAGTCAGCAATCACCAGAAYCGTCGGAGACTCTCGAYTGTGCATTGACCTGCTCGGCTCTGTAACGTGGAAGATTGAAGAACAAACGGATTCTGCCATGATTGACAGCTTGCCAACGGTGGCGGGCTACCTCTTCGCTGGGCCTGTCAAACTTGCATATTGGTACCGGCTGAGACAAGGTCGCGGCCTCTGTCTTGCATCAATAGTTTTCCAATCTCGATGTGCGAACCTGCAGTAACCTGCACAAGTCTGCCCAAGTACCTGTGACTTCTCCAYCTTCGATTGAATATCGGTTCAAATTGCATCTCCAAGTAGCAAGGTGCCTTTCCAAAAGAACGAATRGAGASGCGAGAATCAGGCCAATATGCACGGATGTCAGGGATGAAGGGCCGTAGTGGCGAGTAGTGGCGAGTAGTGGGAAATAGTGTGGCYCGGAGAAATTGTGATGGAAATAGGAGACGGCATTTGTCTGAAAGAGGAGTGGTTATGCTAGSTGCATCTTCAACGCAGTTCGTGGAATCGCATCTCTAGCTTCCAAACGGTTGGTTCCTTCAGAATTGACCTCGAATTGTTGGCCAAGGTGAGGAAAGATATGCAGAGCGTRGGAAGAWAAKTGTGACGACCTTTGAAGGACCCTCCTCGACTGGTTCAATCGTTCTTACCGGGTCGTTGCCATTTGGTCCAAAGCTTGTGTCATAGGCCAKGAGAATATGGGTTGCTGTAGGAGAATGTCCATGGTCAACTGCCACTCGGTACTTGATAACCTTTGAGCATGTTGTTTTGAGCAGAGCAGCTCCGAAAGTAAAGAAGTTGCTCGCCTGTATCTTTCCTTGACGTAGATACTGTGATAGAAAACATCTTTCATCCCCCGTCATGTGTTCCTGAAATATAAGGATCGATTCAATTAAAGATCGAAGTCATCGAACATCCAGCCACCAACGGACACGCATATTTCTGCTGGGGTGGTGGAACGGAATTCAGGCCGACCCCTGTAAGTTTCCATAACTCCCACCAAGCGAGCGGGCACTAGCAGCTAGGATTATAATTTTTGGGTCAATTTTTCGGGCATGCGTGGGACTGGRGATGAAGCTTCGATCAACAGGGCCTTTTTCCTRATGCTAGCCAGCATTAGCCTGAATCCATTGACCAGACTCGTTGTAACCGATCTTCTTTCCAGCAGATATATCGATCTCACAGACTCCCGTTGTTCCCATCTCCACTCCATCAGACGCGCCCTGAAACACCACCATCGACACTGAGCCTGTATTTGTCTTTCGAAATCTGCCTCACAGATACCTCGATGATATTGAAATCGATTATATTGAAAGTCGAGAAGAAATCAATAATCAAGGGTGTATTTCAAGGAGGCCCTGCGTGAGGTATGTCTCGCATTCCTGAGCAGCCCTGCCTGTTTTCATTCCTTCAAGACCCTTGCTCTCTGCAACAATAGCCCGCTTACTTGACGTGACAGCTTCAATACCACCAACTTGACYGACACAACAATTCTGGTCATGTCGATGGGCAGAACATCGTCATAGCTCAATCATTCAAACCAGACGGAGGAGGGCACATCAGAGGTGGCCTAYATGGTCGAATGATCGCATCGACGAGATCAGCTGCGGATCAGCGCGAGACTCATACTAATCGCAACAATGGATGAGAGGTGTCACAACAGCGTCCATGTGTCGCCGTTACACATTCGCAAGGCCAAGAGAGAAGCGATGCAGGACGATTGTGCAATCAATACGCACGAGGCAGCATGCAATGTCCATCGATCGGCCGGCCAGATGACGCCCCCCCTCACGCCGAGTGATGCTGGTCACGGCTTCAACGATTTCCAAGTCTACCTTCGAGCATTCTATCACTACCACCCACAACACGAGGCAGAAACATCGACAGTCACGTTACCTTTAAACACCGGRGACTTGATCCTCGTGCATTCGATYCACACCAACGGATGGGCAGATGGCACGCTSCTCTCATCCGGCGCCAGGGGTTGGCTTCCCACGAATTACTGYGAAGGATACCAGAGCGARCCGACCAGYACKTTGATGCGCGCTCTGACGATCTTCTGGGACCTGGTCAAGACGAGCGCGAGGCGAGGCGACTACAGCGCTGTGCGCAACTCGGATTATGTTCGTGGAATCGTGGCAGGGGTTCGATGTCTATTGGTAATGATGGGCGGTCACAGATTTCCGAATCAAGCTGACGCATAGCCAGGAACAAACGCAATGTTTGAGCCGCGAGTGCCCTCTTGTAGTTTCCAGCCTGGGTATTCGCAGAACGCGCMGGGCATTGTTATCTGATCTCTCSTCGTTTGTCAAGGCGCAGAAGGCCGTGGAAGCTGAGATCAACAAACGCGACGAGGATTCCACATGCGAGATAGACTTTGAAGGCTTGGTACTGAAAGCGTTCAAAACCGTCATTCGAGCTGTCAGRTTTTTGGACATCTGGGAGGAGCATATGCACAACATAGGCGAACCGGCCAATGACAATCAGATCCCACCTACGCCGCCTGCCGACAGCGCCAACTTTGCTGGTGAGGCGCAAACCAGCTTGACCCCGTCGGAGACCCATGACAGTGCGCTGGCAAACCCCGCTAATGCCAGGAACGGCGAGCAATCTCCTCGTCCGTCATACAATCGGGCAAGCACAAGCTTCATACGGCCTGGAGACAGGCATTCATGCGGGATTGGGATAAAGCCGTTGTCTGCGCAAGGACCCGGCCATGTCGCCCATCGCGCCTCGTGCGTGGTTCATCCTGGCACGCAAAACCTGGCATCGGAGAAATTGCATTCGTTAAATGACAGGCTGATCACCAACCTGGGCTACTTTCTTGGGTGCAACATCTCCTCTCGGTCATCGTCGGAGCTCATCGGCCTGACGAAAAATGCCGTGGGGGCTGGCCGCGACCTCTACAACCTGATTAGCGAAGTCTGGGATCGGGATTGGAGGCGTTCACATTCACTGGATGAAGCACGCGATCAAATGTATACTAAAATTAGTCAGCTCGCAGACGTCGCGCGCAACATGTTTCACCCGCTCAGTCCGGGCGACGAAGACGACGTGGTCCATTGTGATGGGCAACCTCTGACAGACGCGGCCACTGCTTGTGTGCGCATAGCGGGAGAATGCGTGGACGAGTGTCGGGCCATCATTGACCGCATTGGAGACTTCACTTTTGCCCCCACGGGTCTTGGGGTCACGGATGTCGACACTGGCGGTCAAGCGCATACWTCCGCAGAGCCCCTSGGGCTTGATCATGAAGAACGAGGGTCTTTGCATGAGACACCAACTCCACAGCCTCCCAAGGAGGTGACTACATCGTTTGACTCCATGTCGTCAATGGATTCCTCGGTCCCGGAAGATTTTCAGCCTGTGGAAGACTTTGAGCCTGTGCCTGAGGAATCGACCGGCGAGACCTCGTTGGAATCGGCAGAAGTCCTATTACCGCCTCTCCCAGCTTTCGCTCCCACCCTCCTTACCCAAGATGAGCAATTCTCYTCCGCAGATTCTTCTCCGATCAGCCAAAATTCAGACTCATCCAGCTCGCGCGGTTGGCCATCACGYAAAGGCAGCATCGGTGTGTCTAGTGCTGGAGAGAGCAGYGGGTATATCGGCAGYATGCGAGCCTCGGAGACCTCGACGCGTGCGACATCCCCGGACCATGATCAGCCACCGTTCTTGGACATGAAGAGGAACGAATCTTTCATGACCGACCCTGCCAGTAGTCAGCAACTTGAAGGGGAAACCGAAGAGATGGAGAACGACCTCCTGGAACGCACCTATGCGAACGAACTGGTTTATAAGGATGGCAATGTCACAGGYGGAACATTGCCTGCGTTGATYGAGCGACTGACCACCCCCGACTCGACCCCAGACGCCACCTTTGTCTCTACCTTCTACCTCACCTTCCGTCTCTTTGCCACGCCKGTCGAATTCGCCGAGGCTCTGATTGATCGGTACGAGTACGTGGGTGACAGCCCGCGTGTGTCCGGGCCTGTCAGATTACGGGTCTACAACGTCTTCAAGAATTGGCTGGAGTCGCAYTGGCGCAACGACTGCGACAAGCCAGCTCTGGAATTGATCAGTARTTTCGCAACACGCCAGTTACAGATCGTTCTMCCYAAGGCTGGCAAACGATTGACCAGCTTGGTGGATCAAGTCACGACCGTCAATGGCCCYCTCGTCCCCAGATTGATTTCTTCGATYGGCAAGACCAACACATCGATAGCCCAGTACATYCCTCCAGATACCCCGCTGCCACCAGCTGTGGTCAACAAAAGCCAGTTGAATGCTTTGAGRAATTGGAAGCTAGGCACTGGGACTGTCAGCATCTTGGATTTCGATCCGTTGGAGCTGGCCCGACAACTAACGATCAAAGAATCCCAGATTTTCTGCTCTATCCTGCCAGAAGAGCTGCTGGCAAGCGAGTGGACCAARCAGACGGGTTCAATGGCCGTGAATGTACGAGCAATGTCGAGGCTATCCACAGACCTTGCCAACCTCGTTGCCGACAACATCCTTCATGACCTYGATCCGAAGAAAAGGGCAATGATCATCAAGCAATGGACCAAGGTTGCCCTCAAGCTGCTCGACCTCTCAAACTATCACTCCCTGATGGCCGTTGTCTGCTCTCTGACTCAATCGACCATTATGCGCCTCAAGCGGACCTGGGAACTCGTCTCCTCCAAAACGAAACTCCGTCTCGACCGACTCAAAAAGATCATCAATCATGACCGCAACTACGCTTCATTGAGGCAGACCTTTCAGAAGCAAACACCCCCTTGTGTTCCGTGGGTCGGTCTCTACCTCACCGACCTGACATTCATTGATGCCGGCAACCAATGTACCCGYCAATTGCCSAGCAAGACTCTCTTCGACGGCTGCAGCAAGAGCGTCATCAACTTTGACAAGCACATGAAGACGGCCAAGATCATCAGCGAGCTGCAACGCTTTCAAGTTCCCTACCGGCTYAACGAGGTTGCCGAGCTGCAGACCTGGCTGCAGGACCAGCTGGTSCGCGTTCGCACCATCAATCAAAGCGAGGTTGTCAAGGACTACTACCGCCGCTCTCTCCTCCTGGAGCCRAGAGCCAGTCCCGACACTCAGACGAGCGCAAGCGGGAGGGAGAAATTCGAAATGTTCTTCCTGGGCAGCAAGAGCAGCAATTCCAGCTTCCTGCACCACACGAGCAACAGTCCCGCCCTTCCGCAGGCATAGACATCACCWAYCRCTSCWCCYGCTCCCAWTACCATATACACAGAGACGAACSTTCATTCCTTCCAATGTTACCCATGCATATCATTCAGCTTGGCGCAGGTGGGCATACATCATCATACGATACCCAGCAGTCGATTTATCCATCARAATCATCCACCACATCACATCCACACGTCAAACATCTTCTCRCGGTCGCATGTACAAAATCCCTTCACATCAACTTGTATTCATGRAAAACGGGCGTGCSTTGTACCAATAGTCAGGGGCATAATCTTCGTGCACGGGGCGTTCATCCATCCCCAACYTTTTCCCCTCCAACGGAGCCGGGGGAAATGAACGGGGGGGGGGGGAATCAGGCATGTACATCCCAAACCAGGGTCCTCCTCGGGAAAACGATTGAAAACAAAACGGGCGCGGGGGGATAGGATAGGCATCATTCGCAAGGGGCGCGCTTACAAGAGAAGGAGGATGACTTATTGGCGCAGTCAATCAATCAAGCGTGTTCATCAACGAAAGGATTCATTCGAATGAAGCAAAAGTGTTTTTCCACAACCTAATTTTCCATTTTTTGGATCGTTTCATGCCGGCTGAGCAGCCCATTTCTTTTCACCTGCGCTATCCCTTGCTAACGTACTTGCATGCTTTCATCCCCCGTCCCCCTTCTTCCAAAGAAACCGGTGATTCTGCTTGTCTGTCCCATGCCATCCTCACGCCCATGTAGAAGCATGTACTCCCGATGCTCGCTCCAGACACACACCCTTCGACACATGGGATGTTGCTCGCGGGATCTCGGACAGAGAATATCCCGGATCTTTCTCCCCAAGAAGGAAGCCTCAAGAGATTGGCGAGAGCCCTCCTGAGATGGATGGATCTCCCTCCCTCCGCGAATAGAACCAGCAGCTTCTCGATTTTTTCGAGCGTGGATTCGACGCTGGAGCATGTAGAGATTGTTCGAATTGGGAGTGGTACAATCAGGGACTGTCCTCTATCATCACCATGACGACGGCAACGCAGCGAGCGAATATTTAACTTCCAGGATTGCACGTGTCTTATTGTCTCGTATACATCAAACAATTTACTTTGCKTGCCCGTCCTCTCGCTCGCCGGCTCGCCACTTCCTCCACGCCTGGACGAATTCTCCGGGCACGTGATCGTCTCCGCCATCAGCATCGCCTGCCTTGAAGATACTGCTCGTTCCCTTGATCTCAACACCAACGGCTTCCTCCTCGCCGACTTCCAAACCAACAGTGTCCGCCCGCAGCCTCCTCGCTTCCTCCTCATCCACGCCTCCCAATTCAACCAACGGAACCATACTCGGCCTCCCATGCGCGCATTGGAACGGCAGTCTCGTCCCACTCAACCTCCGCACCAACGTCTCCGCTTCCCGCAGGGTCAGAGGGTCGTTGAACATGATGGCGGATCTGCAGGCGCGGGAATTGACCATCTCGAGGAGGCCGGGCGGGATGCTGGCGTGAGGAATGACGGTCTTGTGTTCATCGTTTGCTGCTGAACTGCTTGGAATGTGAGGATGAGTTGGAGCTGAACCTGGATATTCAGTCAGACGCCACGCCTCGCGCCGCAGCAAGTCGATGATGAGTTTGGGCTCCTGACGGCAGCGCTCGGCTATCGCTTGGGGGAGGGCCGTGGTGGTGATGACATGGCGTTCGCTTGCACTGTTCCAGGAATTCCGATTCGAGCGGTCGGTACGATTAGTGGCAGTGGTAGCCAGAGGAGCAGTGGAGGCGTGGAAGATTATACCCCAACGCGCGAAGTAAGCCATCTGCGTGGCCAAGAGATCGCAATCTCTCTTGGGCACCTCAAATTCCAATGGTTTTGGCAGCTTGGCTGGCGGCAAGACGGTCAGCTCGTCAATAAGAGCTTCCACGCGGATCCGCTCGTCGGCGGCGTGCTGGTCGATGAGAACGAGGGTCTGGGAGCGTTTCGTGTTGGGCATRCTGATGAGGATAAATTTGCCGTCGACCTGGCTGATGATGCGAGCATTGGAGAGGGYTTGCTTTGACAGCTTGGCTGATGGAGCGGTCGTGGGCATAAACGTCGACTCAGCATTCGCGTGAGAGCAGCCGTGTTCGCTGCCATGAATTGTATTCGATGCTCCATGATTCAGATCGCTAGACACCCGAGGAACAGGCGTCTCTGCTATGGCGAATACGGGGTTCTGCCACTTGGAGAGGAGATCACTTGCCCAAGACCCAGGTTTTATTGATGGCAAGGGAGCTGAAGGCTTTCGTGTCAGGCGATTTGTGGTCACGCGAGATGAKTGTTGGAGCAGTGCRGGGGCTGTTGAAGGACGCTCGTCCAGTGAGGCACTTCGCACGATGTTGCCTGTCCGGCTACTGATGAGGACTTTAGACATGTCGGCGGGATTTGTCCATTCGATAATCCTTTCCTCTTCTGCCGTATTGGTCATCGGTACAATGCTTGCAGCGGTAACTCTAAGGCTGGCAGGTGGTTTGGGGCTTTTCAAATGCAATCTCGCTTCTTCGATGTCATTTTCAATTGGTTTCGGATCTGTAGTCGATGTTTTCCCTCCTGCACAATATGTTCGACTGCTCTTGATACGGCTCCACTGACTGAAAGCATCAATGGGAAAAGCGCCTCGATCATTCGCTCGTGCTTCGAAAAGCGGTCGGCGTCTGCTCGAGACATTGGCGCGTGGCCTGAAATGATTGTCTTTCAAGAAGCCCAAGATCATTGCTCGCAGAACCTTGCTCACGTTTGCGAGCACGCTTTCCCTCTCTAGCCTCTTCTCATCATCATGGTCTTGCAAGTCGATCCGGATGTAGAACATTGGCCATCGATCAACGCCTTTGCCAATACCTCTGAGCTGTTTGTTGGTGAAGCCGCTCTGCTTGTAACGCCGGTCTTTGCTTTTGACAATCTCATCCACTTCCTGTTCCTCACTGTTGCCAAAGCTCGATGCGGCAAAGAGCTGGTTCACCTCGTCGTAGAGAACATTGCTTGCTCCATTGTGAGTCAATGGCCGGATCCCAAGAGAAATGAATTGGATCTGCTTTGAAGGGGCTGGCTCCAGAGAGATTGCGCCCTTGACCGCAAGCCTAGGAGTTCGGCCGGAAGTCTTGATCCATGACGCAGCATCGCTTGGCTCAATGAACCCTGCCTGGGACAACAGGCTACAGGTGAGGGCCAGATTGATCCTGCCACCGATGTTCCTTTGGCACGACTTTGGAGGCTCCTTACTTCCGTCTCTCGCCTCGATCGACTCCGGATCCAATAGCTTTCGAACGAGGAGCTTCCGAATCTTGCCACCAGCATCGCAAAGGGTCAAATGGACAGGGCTATGCCAGGCAAGAAGCAGAGCAACCAGTCGCTTCTTCAGACCCTCCATCTCCTTCTCATTCCCCTTGGGATTCTCGAAGAACATGGCGGATCTTTGCCTGACCCTGACCGGCATGTTGCCAAACAAATCTTGCACGGTGACCCGCGCTCCATGTCCATGAGCTGGCAATTCATGATGCGTAGGCGCCGGCAAATATCTCGCTGCCGGCCTTGAATGGTGCAAGACGAGGGAGGAGAGCGGGCGGTATGACTTGTGACGGGAAGTGATTGTCAGGATGGACAGCGCTGCAACGGAGGCCAGGAATGAGCCTTGTGAGCCATACAGAGAGGTCTCAGATTCGTATTTGGATGTATCTGGGGATGTCAGCCTGGATGTCTACGGCATTCTTTCCCAAAAAACGTACAGCAAGCTCTGCCCAATCCTCCGCTCTCCCCGAAGTCTTGAGGCGCAATTCCTGCACCATCATCTTCTACAGTGCAGGCTCCTCTTGCGAAGTCGACCGTAATGCTGATCTTCTCACACCCTGCATCCAAAGCATTCTCGACCAAACCAAGGACAACCCCTGTGAGTGAGGGGACGGCGGTAGAAGATTGGATTTGGGCGGCGACATCTGGTGGGAGGCGCTTTATGTGTCCGGCGTCCGAGTTCATCTTGCTCCATGCTGGCTATCTCTGGACTCAGAAGAAGCCAGAAGTGTAACAAGGTCCTGCCAGACGGTGGGACAGAACAAAGGGAGCGACTTCTGCGTGTTTATGTGACTTGGATATCTCCTTCTACATTTCAGGTAGTCAAGTCAGGAGGCAGGAGCAAAGAGCAGGCGCAATGAACCGGGGACGATGAGATACGGCTAAAGAGTGGAATGGTGTAGCACCGCTTGGCTGGAGTCACCGTTGTGTGAAGAATAGACCAAACGATCGGATGCTGGTGCTGACAACGAGTTCGATTCTTATTGGCTGGTTTGGTCGTAGGGCTGAGATATCAACTTCCCTCACTAGTCCTGAGACTTCGCTTTCTTTTTCTCTTCAAGTCAGAACGAGCTCCATGCACCTCACTGCGTCTACTGTCAACCCCCTTACGATTTGACCACGATGCAACGGCTCCATCGCCGCGCCCAAAACGCCGTCGCCCACGCCGCCCGCAAAAAAGCCCGCGAGAGCGCCCGTAGCCACCGCATCGACCAATACCTCAAAGACAAGGAAACGGCTGAAAACGCCAGCTACCGGCGCCAGATCAAAGCCCAAGCCAAACGGAACACCTGGGAAGCATGGCACCTSGGTCCCCTYGCCCCGAAACGCACAATGGGCACCGATGAGGAGGACAAGGAGTACCGCGAGAAGGAATTGGAGAGCAAGTACMTCGACAACCCGGAGCTGGATAGCCGGACCAGGAGGAGGAGGAACAAGAAGGAGGCCGCGAGGAAGCAGGTTCAGGGGCGCTTGCTGAGGAAGCCGTTTGGCATGACGTTCAAGGTGGGCGAGAGGGTGGTTTGTGTGGCGGATAAGGGGACGGCGAGGAAGGATCGGGGCAGGATCGGGAGGGTGGAGCAGGTGAAYGTGGGGGAGAAGACTTGTCTGGTCGAAGGGCTGAATATGGTATGTTTTCAATCTTCCTCAGCCCTCCTCTCTTCCACGACTGAGCGACCTCCCCSTAAACCCACCCGAAGCTGTAACTGACTCTCTACCCCCTTCATCAAGGTCCCCACCAACATCCGCCTCTCCCCCAGCAACCCGCATCCCTCCCAATACTACCACCTCCCCATCCGCATCCACCAACTCCGCGCCATCCGCACCGTCCTCAACCCCACCACTCACACCCCCGAAGACATCATCCTCGGCGGCCTCCTCCCGCACCACCGGCAAATGGCCGACTCCCCCGTCCTGGACCCACAGAACCCCTGGTCCGACTCCTCCAACACCCACCACTCCATCGAACTCGCCAAACAGCGCGCCGAGAAACGCACGCGGCGGAAAGAATCCGCCGACGAAGCCGACAAGAAGCGCAAAGAAAAGATCCGGACCCACGCGGACGATACCCCGCGCTACGACGTCGATGCCCGGACCTGGACCCCGACGCTGCTGCGCGCTCCCTTGCCGTTCAGCGTGGTGGATGAGTTGAGGGGGAAGTACAGCGCCTTCCGGACGCGCCACACGCGGGAGTTTGTGGAGAAGGTGGTCGAGAATGAGAGGCGCAAGAAGGCGCGCGCGGCATACTTTGAACAGGGCGGGGGCATGCTGGAGGATCCGATGAAGCGGTTGAGTCTGGCGGATCAGGCGAAGAGGCGGAGCGAGTGGAGGAAGAGGGGGGATGTGCCGGCTCCGGACGTGTTGGAGCGGTTGGGGAAGAAGATGGTGGAGAGTGGGGTGGTGCCGTCGCCGGTGGATGCTGGTGAAGAGCCACCCCGAAGTGCGGCTGTCACCGACGCGGAGGATCGGGCCGTGGAGCAGGTGGAGAGGCGGATCAAACGGGAGGAGAATAAGGCGTATTGGCCGGTCAAGGGGTGGAAGGAACGGCAGAGGAGACAGTTGCCGGTGGAGTTGATGATGGGGGATGGGGAGGGGAGGCCGTTTCCGGCAGAAAAGGTCGTTGAGGTTCTGAGGAAATGATGGAGACGTTGGAGATCAATGTATGATTAGCGTGAGAAGTTGTGGACATACAGGATCAAGACCATCTCCAACATACTCATTATCATTCCTGCTGGCTTAACGTTTCTCAACCTGGTGGATTCTGGTCGCCWCAGTGTGAACTTGAAACATGCGACGCGTATACGTATTGAGTTGGTAGAAAAAGGCACACGATACGAGCCTTGATACAACCGTCAGCCGCAAAGACCGGGCCACAATGTGTGAGTGAACGCAATCGTGCATAGCAAAACGAGAAATTATCTCCACGATTTGATGAGATGCCATGTTGATGTATATGATCAGCTACCTAAAGCCCAATGGACCCGGGCTCAATCGAATAGCTGCAGCCATAGAAGCAAAGGGCAGGGAACAATTCTCCCTGCCTCCTTAGCAAGAAGCTCATGGCTGACATCACTTGTACCTCATTTCCCGAGATGCATACATCGGCATGCTGGTGGTTGAACCGATACTTCTCCTTCCTTCCATCCATTTCCCCCGTCCTGCAAGCCTCCCTGCCTCTACAGTGCAGGACTTACACGTCCCAATGCCTTGCGGCTGGCTCCGTTGCTCCTGTTTAGCGCCGGCGCTGTCTTTCCTCTCTGTCTTCCCAGCGAGTTGGTACATCTGATATGGTGTGCCTCTTCCCTGGCCGTGTATTCTGTTTCTTGGTGGCGCCTGGGTAGTCGTGGGCTCGTAGGGGTAGTTGTGATTGTGTACCAAAGGAGATTCGTAAATTGATGCCCTGAATGGGTTGTCTTAATGCTGTTAAAGAGTGTGAGTCTGGTTGGATATATGTACCGAATGAACTATGTGAAGGAATGTGAGTTTGATTTGTAAATATGTCGTTTAATCGTGCTCATCGTGAATATCGTACGCGTCAGATTGTCTCTGCGGCTGGTTGTTGTAGTCATCAAGTGGCTTCCTGAGTTCCCTTGTTGCCGAACATGCCGACACCGATCAGCCAATCCTTGATGAAGCCGCCAAAYTTCCTCTTCTTCTTCACCGCTARTTGTGCTGTCATGTCTCGTTCTCGSTCGGGYTGTTGATTGGCTCGTGACCTTGGYGGATCGACRGACATTGGGCCRACGATACCCTCGTCACCGACTTTGGGGAAYTTTCCCTCGCTYCTAGGCCCGTTGAGAGAAGGGATTTTGACGAGTGGCGGAGTCTTGGCTAGATGGCGACCAACCGGGTCTTTGACTATGGGAGATGATGGAGTTGAGGGTGCATCGTCMTGWGGTTGAAGCTGGGCAAGGCTCAATTCAACGTTCTTCTTCCATGTCACGTCAATCTCGACCCACTTCTCCTGGGTGAGATGGTAGATGTTGGAGGTCGGGCCAAAGTTCTCGCCCACGCGCATCAAATGCTTGGTGTAGTTGTACCTTGCCATATCCCAATCGGCGCGAAGGGTCTTGCAAGCGCTGAGATGRTTCTCGGTCGGCAGATAKGGTTCCGGTTGGATTGTGAAGTCAGCGTGACCTAGGAGGTCGGCCCATTTGTCTGGCATTCGATTGCTGATAAGCATGGGAGGGATCTCGGAAGACGGTATGATGGGYGAGCCATATTGACGACGGTGAAAGGAGGCAATAGAAGGCTTGGTCGAMAGTGGTGGAGACGGAAGGCCACCGATCTGGGGGGTGGCAATRGGACTGATGGGACTGATCAGGTCCGACTCCGAAGGCTCAGCGACTGACGGTGACTGCAGCGGTGACTGCACTTCCTGCATCTGGTCGCTRTCCTCGTCATCAACGGTAGGTGGYAGCAGTGGSGTYCCTGGCAATGGTCGGTCTCTAAAATCGCCGTCGTTGGGCTCGTCATCCTGTTCCGRTTTGAGRACACCATAATAAGTATTGTCAAAGCTGTCGTGTCTATAGCTTGCCGCCGGGGTCGGAGGTGCCTGRTTTGCYGATGTCTTGCTGTATTCCATGTTTGCGCTAGCGAAAGAAGGGGCGCGGGTGGAATTGGCACGTGATACGCTCGTCTCACGCGATAAGGACGGGACGGCAACATTTGGTGATGCTTTGCGCGATCGRAATTTGCGGGAAATCGATGGCATCCTCGAGGTCATCTTGGAGGCAATACCACYGAGTGGCGAAGCATCTCCGCGTTGGCGCTTTGCGATCGGGTTATGGGTGTATTCATGACCGAAGGCCTCAGTCTTGAAGTTCTCTTCAAAGTAGCGCATTGCGTCAGGGCCGTCAGGGCCATCAAGGCCCCATTCGAGATGCGCCAGGCTTGGTGGATAGTCCTCTTCTGTTGAACGTCAGCATTGACCTTGGYTGATGGTTCCTYGAATGACCCAAGGAGGAACAGTGACAACATACCCTGGATATCATCATACTGCTTAAAGCCATTGACCATCTCGTAGTCTTCGTCTTTCTCCTGATCCTCCTCTTTGACCTCAGTCAAGGGTCTCTTGCCAGAACCATAGCCCTCGCTYAGGATGGGAGAAGATGGCAGCGAAGAGCCCGAACTTTGCATCCTCGAGTGACTCCGCAAGGAAAAGGTGGGCGATGAAGGCGTATCAGACATGGTCGACGATTGGGAGAATTGTTGGCTATGGCCCGTCACAGGAGATTCCCCCGGTGAAGAGGTACTGTCTCGTTTGCGCGCCTCCACCAATTGAGGCAGCACAAGTTCTTTTAATTCGCGCATTGTGGACGACAAGGTTGTGAGRTGGAAAAGAGGGTCCCGATGACTATTGTAGCGCGGCCATTGTCGTGTTTCAACGTCGGGCAAAAGAGAATGAATGAGTTGTCAGTGGTGATCAGTGTGCCTAAACCGCCTGGATTTCCTGATTTTGCGCGTCGTAGTGGCTGGTGCTTTRATAGGCCRCTAAAATAGTGGTGTTAGCTRCGATAGCAGACGGTATCGTCAACCCCCCCATGCTATCAGACCGRCCAGTCGCGAGCAACACATGGTGATAMTCGTGCGAATTGCGCTTGCCAGACGTTGTTGGGTTCAGACTTACCAATAAGACSTRTCTCCCAATGAATGATATTCTCGAAGGGGTAGCGGTCTAATAATGGGGACGTTTCACAGCCCGACGATTGTTTCCACTTTCAGACTTTTGACGTGTCTCCACGTAGACGCTTTGGGCAATTGGCAATTGACGATATCGCTGTTCACGCAGGATACGAGGCAGGCATCCGAGGGTGTCCAGAAGGAGTAGATTGGCGAGGTGCAGGAAGAAGCAGCAGCACGAGCTTTTTAATAGAAGAAAAAAGGTTTTCACGTTTTTCCAACGGCCATGCTAGACCTCTTCTCTAGAAAACCCTTCAAATTGGTAGCGGGCCGTTGGGGGGGATGATTCCCATTGGTAGTTGCTGTTTACGCAGGGATGCCGTAGGTCCGCATACACTAAAGCCACCACTACAACACTGCTAAAGCTGCTAGCGGGGCCAGCCCGAAAAATCTGGCGCAAAGGGTTCACCCTTTCACCGTGTCCAGTTTCCTGTTCCTGAAAAACCGGCGGTGCGGCGTTGCCCTGGCTGCAGCGGCGAAACGGGGATGGCAAGGGCCGCGATCTCAGGTCATTGTCAATCATTGCGGTCATCTATGGGAGAGRTTTTGCGCTGCTACGAKTACATTCTGAATCCTCACCAAGCTGCTCTCTGGCAAGTCTTGTAGGAGAGGCAGTCCGCAGAGGTACTTCGTGCCTTCATGGACCCTGAAAGACGGCTGCTAATAATATTGTTGATTATTGACTTTGGGAAAGCAATTTTCTCGGTCTAGCACGTTTGGGAAAAGCATACAAGGACCCAACAGCTGGCGAATCAGCACTCAAGACAGACGAATGCCTGTCCCCAAAAAGCTGCAACTTGTACCTATGCCCGGACAGCACACCCGAATCCCACCACCATCTCATCCGATACAATCCTCATTCAGGCCATTTTTGTACCTTTCCTCAACGCTCCCAATGGAGAGCAGCCTCYTTTTGACCGCTTTTCCACAACAAGGCCTGTATATCCTTGCTCTTCACCTGTCAAAGCAGCAGGTAAGCAAGGGGCATCTGGTCGCATTTTCGTARGTTCTTCACGGCTTTTGCTATTCCTTTTTGCAATTGATTCTCCCCTTGAATCCTCGAAGCCTTGGAAAGAGCTAGAAAAGCCGGATCTCGCCCCACCAGATTGGAGACGATAGATCAGATTGCCTAGCGAAAGAGACGGCCTCTTGGCATTACTCAGTAGCCGGGTGGACAAGGTCAAAGGTGAAGGATGRGGTGATCAGAGGTTGGGCCATCCCTGTCGTCTGCGGCGTGCCCCATGAAAGTAAAGCACCAATCGCAGAATTCCATTTCCYCTCGGGAGAGCGTCGGCAGTACGGAGTTACGTAKAAGGTGGCTGACAGTGCGTGCCTCTGCGAGCCTTGTCGAGCCCTGCGGCTGCTCTTGCTCCCATCACTTTTGCCCTGCGTTTGATGCCCATGCTGGCTCCGATAGCCAATCTGCTTCCCACCTGCATCGGCCTTCTTGGGCATGTTTGCAGCGTC
Source organism: Ramalina peruviana (assembly GCA_001956345.1). Lineage (NCBI taxonomy): Eukaryota > Fungi > Ascomycota > Lecanoromycetes > Lecanorales > Ramalinaceae > Ramalina > Ramalina peruviana. The sequence continues at coordinate 10,807 of MSTJ01000182.1, read as the reverse complement.
GTTCATTCACAAATATGAATAGACAACTCCCTCAACGGAATGATGCCACGATCCGTCAAACTTCAGCTGCGGCTTTGAGCAAGTCCTTCCAATTACTCTTCTCGCGATCCAATTATTATTTGACAYGTTGYGCCTCTCTGCGATGTCGGCTGCCGGACTGGCCAGAATCTCGCTACGGAAAAATGAATAGCCACTCGCTTGCGAGTGATGACAGCTGATAAAGGATGACAGCAAGGCAGCCCAGTCTAACATGAGGAGCTTTGGGGAAACGTCAGTCATGGCGCCTAGACGTTCTGCAAGTCATTCTCAGCTCTTTGCAAAAGCTTGTCGTATTTACTCGGCCGAGTTGCCCATATTCGTGCTGTCAAGACGCGAATCTCGGTYWTATAGGCCTTTACGACCAAAGCCACACCCCCTAGAGGTACTTCGGAGTACCTCTAACACGGCCTGTCAGGTGCGGCGATCACATGTCACTGCAAGTCATCGGTCCAGACTGATCGGACGCCGTGGTGTTGCATCCAAGGTAACGAAGTRRGGGTGCGAAAAGGGAGACGGTAAACCTTCAAAAAGAGTGTGGCACCCTCGGTAACGCTGTCGTTTCGTCTTTACGTGCCTATCATCACCTTCTTTCTCAGTAGCGTCAGCTGTCAGACGGACGGGTCCTGCGCTTACCCGAATGACCGCTGTGCATACTCGCGACATGATGCTGGGGAAAGGAGAATTGATGACCTGTTGATCAGCTCTGTGTCCAGAATCCAATACTGCAAGCGAATTGCGGGGTCGTTACTCTCTGATGGTGTCACCAACTGCCAAATCAGACCTGGACCAAGGCTTTTCACACATTTGGTTGGCTATAACGCACCGACGTCTAGCAAAATGCGGAGGCGCAAGCGAGCGCTCGAATCCTGCGCTATCAAAGTCTGCTCTTCACTCACCCTCTCGACCATTCAATTTTTCAAGACTGAGGGCGACGATCATTGTTGTTTTCAGATACGAGCATCAGACTATTCTTAGGTCTGAAAGCATCATCCGTGCATAACATGAACARCATTGCTGGTGAGCTTGGCCGCTTCGTCACCTGCGAAATCGGTTCAGTATCATATCCAACACTTCTACACGGAGTAGAATGGTGCGGGCCGACGTCGCTGGCACACTGGTAAATCGTACTTTGAAATTATCGCAGCCCTCAAGTGCGAGGATCTACGACGCAGCATCTCGAGAATAGAGTGGACGCGTTTATCTGCAAGAGGTCTGCACCCCACACCTTTGCGAATCCATTAGACTCTAGATTCCAAATCACCCACAGGCATGGACGACGAGGGTCGACCTTACCTTCAGGCCTGCCAGTCAAGCACAAGGTCTTCGTTGWGAGTGTGCGAAGATCCTTTTCGTGAGTGTGCGGAAGTCCATGACAGCAGTGATACCATCGTCAAGGTCAATGAAGGTGTGAGGACTCTGCCAACCCCCTTCAYCTTTAGTGAGGCTTTGATTCCACCAGATTAATGCAAATTAGCGGAGAGCTGAGTCGAGGCTACACAACGTGAAAATTTGCAGAGTACATTGAACAATTATGACGCTAAGAAAGGCTGGCTACCGCCAATTTTCCAACCCAGAACTGCAATGCTCACACGACCATGTTTTATGGCCTATGATCGTCATATATTGGAGAATGATCCAGGCTCTCCTTTACTGTGTGCTCGGACATCCGGAAATTTTAATTCTATCCTTAGCATAGTAGCAGAATTGATAGCTTTCGATTTCGAATTCACCACTGACAAAGATGGGTAAAATTGTACATACCCATATTCCAAGCAATTCAAGCTAGCCTCTTGCTTTCATCGGTCCCGACAGAATGACTACAAGTAATCAAAATTGCCCTAAGATAAGCAGTCATGCCCAACAATCAAGACTCTAGCTTTTTCCGCGCGGCTCCTTTGGCCCGGCAGGTGTCTCCCCGCGCAAGGCACCATACAATCTCAAAGGAATCTGTTGAGACGCTTGGTGAGAAGGGTACCTCAGCCAATGATTCACGAAGAGAAAAAGAAACCCTCGGAATTAGAAAGCGGCTGGCCCGTTGGAAACACCAACAGAGCTTTTTGCCAAAAGCCTCTTCGTTACGCCCACGTCACGGACGGGATATCTTCCTTTTCCCCAAAAATTGCTTTGTGTAGTCCCTCCCATTGATTGCTCTTACCCGTAGTCTTTTGAAATTTTGACTGGCGGAGAGGCGGCCAGTGTTCTATGTTTCCCCCTCTTCCAATGGAGGCCTTCTTTGGACCTGCTGCTGGTCGAAGATGAAGGCACAGACTCTGTAGTCATGGAGGCGGCGTCGAAGGAAGTGGTGAGAGAGTTYAGTCTGGGAATCATGGGTGGGACGGAGAAGTGGGGACGGGAATTGATGCTTGGTAGTTGAATGGCAAGTCTGTTGGCATCAATGCTCTTCTTGGCCTCGTGGGATGAGGAGAATCAAGGGCATCGTGGTGGAAGCAATCACTGGGTACAGATACACGTACAGCATCGCCAAGATGATGCATTTAACATCATACCAGAGATTCTGAGCAATGGCAGCGAGCGGAGGTGAATCTTTTGGAACGGAAATCTTCGGTGAGAATTCGAGTGCGATTTTTGCAGCAGATAGCAACGATACTACAAGCACGATCAACTCAAAGACATCGAAATATATAATGAGCTCCTACGAAGTGAAAAAWAGACGTGGTCAACTTTCSTCTTGTCGAGACAAAGGCGTTGCAGCAGTAACAGCATAGCCACAAGATTTAAAATCGTCTGCTCTATATGACAGCAGGCCGCGTCAGATAGTTGTCAATATATTGAAGCAAGCAACATGTGTGGCCATTCCAGGTGGATGCCGACCTTCAAGAAGACCAATCAATGCATCAAAATGCCGTGCGTGTTCTCCCACTCCTCAAACCCACCACTATACTTGGCAACAAGGCGCCGCATTTCTTCGATGATCCTGGAAAAAAGTCAGCCAGTTGCATGTGCTCCGAGCCATTGTATTTTACATGTTCCTGAATCTCAGGTTTCCTTGATACAAGGCCGATGCGTGGAGGTTGTATCGAATGGCATACAATGCATTACGGTCGTCGTGATCTTCCACCGGGGGACTGACAGGAAAATGTTTGTGATAGGCTTTGACGTATGGCTTGCCAAGCCGATAACGGACGGGTCGCCAGGTCCCCAGCTCATCTACACGATCGTGAGTAACGAGCGTCTTGCATCAGGCAGGAGTCTGCTACATTCGTTGTGAGCGTAAAGACAGCAGGCGTCGAAGATAAGTGGCTCATCAGTGACAAGGTCCGTGGACGCATTGCCGTACCAAAGATCGCCATGCACAAGCGAAGGCTCAATCTTCCTACCGCCTGTCTCCAAGGGGCGCAGAAGACGAGGAATCACTTTCTCGAACATTGGCCCCCGAAGTTCTTCAAATTCCTGACATCGCCCTTGGGAGTCTTCCTCAAGCTGCAGCATGCGAACCATGCCTCGGATGTAGAATTCTTCCCACGTGTCACACCAAGTGTTGTCCTGAGGGAGATTTCCCTGAAATGTCGTGACTGCAAACCCGAATTTTCCGGTGGGAGATTTTCCTGCATGATGGAGTGCGGCCACTTGGGCAGAAAAGCGCTCGASATCGGGCAGCTCATCTGACATCTCGTGAAAAGAACAGAGGAAGAAATGGATATCTGGGTCCGAGACGTAGGTGCCCCAGGCTATTGGAATCGGTGCGACCGAGGGAAGAGCCGTGTGTATAGCGGTCATGGAGGCGAGCTCACCGGACATCATCTCTTTGCCTCTTTGACCAATGGAGACCTTGAGGAAGAAAGACTTCTCTGAGCCATCTTCCTGTAATGTGAGGAGACGAGCTGTACGCGTCCAGTAGCTTGCTCCATGGGCTTTGATGGACTTGGGCTGTGTTCCCGCCGGTAGCTCTGGGGTGACAAATTGGCTGTCAGCAATAGTCTTGACATGTTGGTGACATGATGTCTCAGTGATGAGGGCGGGAGCTTGGCGGGAAAGGAAAGTATAACCCACTTGCGACAACGGCGTCATCTATAATCTGAATAGCTCGTTCTGGCACATCAATTTCACCATCAAAATCCGAAGCCATGGTATCGGGTAGCTGTAATTGCGTCTTGAAGACTCTCTCTCCAGGTAGGGAATGGATGTCTTTAGCAATGGTTCTGAATGGATGACGAGGCTATGTGATCTTGTACGTCCCGCACTTCTAGGGACGAGGGTAGCCTTGCGGAGTCACTCAATTGGCCGTGATGCTCTCGATTGGCTCGATATCAAGGCTCCTTACCCTTATCAAAGTATGCCATACCCCTCATTTCCCACTACAGTTCTAGCAAGCTTCATCTCACGAATSGTTGTCCTTGGGGGCTAGAATGAGAAACGGCCAGCCAATTGTAGCCCACRCGCTATCACCTAGAATATGCACTCTGAGCTGTCTTCTCAGCCTTTCACACAATCTCAATGCCGATGGGGCTCTGTCTGTTCCCCGCTCGCTCGGCTCCGTCGTTCATGGGCGCCTCGCTTTCCTTCCTGACTTCGTGTGCTGCGCGTCGATCTAGGTTTGTCATGTTCAGACAGCCTGGCTCACTTCCAAMCCGATAATCTTATGGGATTTCGACTTGTTTTGCTCGTCCTCCAATTTTCTCATTCGCTTGAGATTTGACACCATCGCTTCAAGTACTGGTCTTTTGGGACGGTGTACTCCAGAGGCGGCCCACTGTTCTCGGTTCCGCTGTGATGATCTCGAACCCAATCCTGCTCTCTTCTTGGCTACTGTGCTTGCAGAGGGGTTCCTCATGGTGGCGGCTTTCCATTGACCTGGCACACGACAGCTTACAGAGCTACGATGACTTCCAATACAGGACTGATGCGCAAGCTCACTAATCTGGTTGTGCGGAAAGAGACTACAGAGGACGTCCGAGGAGGATATGGGCTCCAACTGCTGTTCGCACCCGCAACGACTATTGTGGATTTCATCTTTGTCCATGGATTGGGAGGCGGATCCCGGAAAACGTGGAGTGAAACAGATGATATCCGATCCTTCTGGCCCCAAGAATGGCTTCACCAGGAAGGAAGCCTCGAAAATGCCAGATGCCATACCTTTGGATACAACGCGGACTGGACTGACAGAAGATATAGTGCGTTTGATGTACATGATTTCGGAAAAGCGCTGCTGCAAGCCTTGGCGGATAGCCCCGACCTGAGAAATCGTCAAGACTGTCCCATCGTCCTCATTGGTCATAGCATGGGAGGACTCGTCATCAAGTGGGCGTTTATGATGGCCCAACAAGATTCTGCCTTCCAAGACCTCAAACGTCGTATGCGAACACTGTTTTTCCTGGGGACACCCCATCGAGGTGCTGATCTGGCCAAATTCCTTGCCAACGTGCTTCACATTACATACGGCCCAAGCATGTATGTCGAAAACCTACAAGAAAGCTCAAAATCGCTTTCACACCTCAACGAAGAGTTTCGTCATTGTGTGGAAGGTATCCAGCTTTACTCTTTCTACGAGACTCGAGAAATGGACGTGGTCGTGGGCAAAAAACTTATCGTGCCCAAGCACTCTGCCACTCTCGACTATGCCAATGAGATTTCCTCACCACTACTGGACACTGATCATCGAGGAATGACCAAATATATGTCGCGTCAGGATCCAAACTACGTAGCTGTCCGTAATGCACTCATCACGGCTACCGAGAGTATACGGTCGAAGTGTAAGAGCACCATCCCGTCGAAGGTGTTGCTGCGAGGGCTGACTGCAACCATACAGGGAAGAAGTCTGAGATGGACCAACGCCGTCAGGAAAAACGGCATTTTCAGAGCCTCCTCGGCTTCACTGAAGGGCCAGACAATGATCTCAGCAGCTATGAGGATGTACGGACTGAAGGGACGTGCAAATGGCTCTTCAAGAGAGATGCCTTTCAGAGATGGCTCGATCCTCAAAGCGACATCCGCTTCTACTGGCTCGATGCCAATCCCGGCACAGGGAAGTCCGTGCTGAGTGCATTTCTCATCGAGAACCTGCAACGGAAAGGCACACACCATTGCTTCCATTTATTCAAGCATAGCGATAAAGAGAAGTCATCTTGCAGTCTGTTCTTGAGGTCTATGGCCTATCAGATGGCAACCTCCAACCAATACATGTGGAATCATCTGCTGTCCGTCATGCAAGATTTCCAACCGGACAAGGACGACTACCGCTCAATATGGCGCAACCTTTTTACAGGTTGTATCTTCAAGCAGCATCTTGACAGGCCCGTATACTGGGTCATAGATGCTTTGGATGAGTGCAAGGAGTACAAGGAGCTGGCCAATCTGTTGGCTAAAATTGACAAGTCCTTCCCGGTAAAGATTTTCATGACTTCGCGCACCATACCAGAGAGGAAGTACATGACAGAGCATGCCATTCAGGAGTCAGTGCCACGAGAATGTACCATGCATGACATCGGCATCTACATCCAAGCCAACATTGATGACCTTTCAGTGAGCAAAAGATCAGCTCAGGAGGAGCTTGTGGATGACATCCTTCGAAAATCAGCAGGCTGCTTCCTGTGGGTTCGGTTGGTTGTTGAGGAGCTTAGTAAAGTGCACGACTCCAATGACATCCAGCTAGTCCTCAGCACCATATCAGAGGGAATGAAAAGCCTGTACAAGAGGACGCTCGATCGACTTGCTCGAGCGCACTATGGAAGATCCCTCGCAAAGGCGATCTTGGTCTGGACAGTCTGCTCCACCCGTCCCCTGACCATGCAAGAGCTGGAACACGCTCTGCGCTTGGACTACAAGCCGGAGCTTACAAATCTCAGGAAATCGATCGATTCTCTCTGTGGTCAGCTTCTTTATGTTGACACAGAGGACCGTGTACAGATGATACATGAAAGCGCCAAGGAGTTCCTGCTGAAAGACGCCGAGGGCAATGAATTCGCCATACACAAGGGTAGCGGTAACAGCAGGCTGGCTGAGGCATGCCTTACATATCTTGCTGACGACGAGATGAAGGCGCCTCGGGGTCGGAATGTCAGCGTGAGCCGTTCCGACTTGACCACGAAGTCTCCATTCGCAGCTTATGCCTGCTCATCATGGTACCATCACGTCGCAGCAGCTCAATCTGATGTTGACAATGTATTGCACAAGCTCGGTAAATTTCTCGGGTCCTCCAATATTTTGACATGGATAGAATTGACGGCTCAAACCGGTAATCTGCGACACCTGATCGAAGCTGGGAAGATYCTCAAGGCCTACCTTGATCGCAGAGCCAAGCACACCCACCCGATCAGTAGGGACGTACAGATAGTCATCTCATGGAGCTCTGACTTGATTCGAATCGTTGCAAAGTTCGGTCAGAATCTGTTGCTTTCGCCTTCCTCCATCTATCAACAAATACCTTCGTTCTGCCCTCCGGAAAGTGCTCCTTGCCGACAATTTGGAAATCAACCTAGGGGTCTGTTTGTCACGGGTCTTGCCGCAACCAGTTGGGACGATTGCGTATCCAGCATGACTTATGGCAACGTAAGAGCTTCAGCTGTAGCGTGCGATAACCAATTATTTGCGGTTGGGCTGCAGTCGGGCAGCATACGGCTCTATCATAGGGCGACATGCGAGTTGATAAAATACCTTGAGCTAGACGAGGCCGTGACTCTGCTGTCTTTCAGTTCATCCGGTACCCTATTAGCAGCCGCTGGTCGCACTCAAGTCCGCGTTTGGGATCTAAAGAGCGGAGAAGAAAAGCTCTCTCAGGAGATCGATTCCCCCCTTTTGGCATTGACGACGACAGAAAACGACAGGACTCTCATGGCTGCATCAAGAGACAACAAATCAGTTTCCTGGGATATTGCGACCAACGAGGAACTGGATTCGGTCGACTGGTACAAAGGCCATTCTTCTGACGCTGCGAAGCAGCCAGTGAAAGCTGCTTTTTCGCTAGAGCTTCGGATGCTCGGCGTTGCCTATCGTGGGCGACCAATCATGCTATGGGACCTCGACAGTGACTCCATTTTTGGRCAATGTAAYAAGGTCACGAACAGTCAGATGAAGAAACCTAGTTACAAGGTCATGAACCCTGCAGTGGTAGACTTGGTTTTCAACCCGGCGCCAAACACCAATCTGTTGGCAGTCGCTTACCACGACGGGGATCTTGTCTTATTTGATGTTCTGAAGAACGACGAGAAGGAATGCGTGATTGCGGATGCGCGGACGATTGCAAGCTCTCCGGATGGGCGGACACTTCTCACAGGCGATTCTCACGGGGTGATCCAGATTTTCGACTTTGAAACGCTGAGACTTCTGTATCGCATACGTACTGGTAGCTTCGAAATCAGGGCTCTTGCTTTCAGTAGTGATAATCTACAATTCGTTGACATCCGTGGGACACAGTGCAATGTCTGGGAACCATCCGTCCTCGTGCGCCAGCACAAAGACGAGGAAAATAGTGAAAGTGAGATGATTGTCTCAGCACACAACGAGGTCAATTATTCAGGTATGGATGATGTGGTCACAATAACGCGAGTCGTATGTCACCCAGCCTGGGATGTTATATTTTGTGGCAAAGATGATGGCAAGGTTTGCGCATACGATGCGACAACTGGCAGGCTCCAGTCAATCCTGTACCGGCACGTCGATGGTGTGAACATTACCAAGCTATATTTCGAAGCCAAGAGCAGCTCTCTTATCAGCCTTGACTCCTCAAGTCGCCTGCTGGCGTACCGGATTTTTGGTAATGAGCGTGCGCCGAGATGTAGTGGACCGATTCTGGACGTCAAATATGATCAACCTATCCATCAGGTTGTCCCTCGTCCGGGGCTCAGCCAATTGCTGATCTCGTTGCCGATCGTCGACATCGTTCTGACGATCGACGGCATGAGACGTGAAAGACTTGTACAGGAACCAAGAGATTCGTGGAGATGGTCGGTGAGCCCTGCCAATCACGAGCATCTTTTGTTGCTCGTCGGCTCCGCTATCCGCGTCTTCCGCTGGGAAGGGTTCGAGTGTATCAGCAGTGTTGACCACATCTTGGAACCCTTCGACGTCCCCTCCGATTTCGGAATTATATCCATTGACACGTGCGCAGAAGGCTGTCATTCTGCTATCCAGTTTACGAGTCCTAGAGCGAGACGGTCGGCAATACAAACCTTCATAATTCAAACTAGCCAATTGGGCGAACAATCGCAAGCAATTACGCCAGATCCCACATTTTCGCAGCTGGAAAAAGTGATRCAAATCTTCATCGGCACTCTGAACTCACGTGTCATCTTCCTCAACCATTCGGGCTGGGTCTGCTCTGCCGACCTGGAGGACTTCGACGTAGACGCATACACTCGGCACTTTTTCGTCCCAACTCATTGGCTTAGCGCCAACAACGTGCTCATGTTCCAYCTGACACACCAAGGTGACTTGAGCCTCGTTATCAGGAATGAGATTGCCATTGTCAAGCGCGGCTTCGAATATCATGAGCGGATTCCATATAAAGACAAATTACCATCAAGCAGARCCTCGTCACCTCCTCCATCCGTTTTGGAGGCGCCCGCCGCAGAGTTACGTCGTTTCAATTTTCTTCCCGAGCTTGGGAGCTAAGTGGATAGCCATAAGCTTCTTTAGCCTYRTGGAGCTTTGTAACGGTCAAGTGATCTTGTCACATTACTGAAAGGCATGAGCCTCTGGGAATTCTTTGCGCATTGGCGGTGTAATTACAACTCCTACACGGGCGGAAGGCTTTCAAGGCTCAGGCTCGAACAAAGATTGTTGAAGAGAAAATGCAACCCTAAAATCAAATCCAGTACCGACTCCAAACCTTCCTCTCCTGCTCACTGCCCTGGAACCGAAAGTCTACCCTCACCACATCTTGAAACCCTTCCTTTACATCCGGTTCCTTGAATCTTGACCGAAACCCAGCAAACGCGGAATGCGGCARGATAAGCCTCTTCTCGGGATTGAACCCATCCAGRCCTTTCCCGRCCAGCGCCCTCACAGWATCATTATGCTGGCACAGACTCGGAGGCGCGGTGAACCACARACACCTCACCGGYACCCCGACCTTGGCTCCCAGATCCAACCACACCTTCCGGGTTGCGACGTCAGCGTTTGTGTTGTCTACAGCCACGCTTGTCCCTGACTTCAAATGCTCTGTGGCCACTTTGACGCACTTCTCTYTTGTCTTCAACAAGTCCTGGTTCACGCGCTCGTATCCGAGAGGTTTCAAGGACCGCCARAAGAAGGTCGATTTYCCGCAGCCRGGAGACCCACACATGATGACGATGTCGCGGAGGTTCATCTTCATGATCACCATTGGCGTCCCGTCGGGACCACGGGCACTAAGCGCTTCCATTTCATTGAGTAGATAGTTCGAGGGATCAAAGGGTCTGACGAACGGCATCACCGCTTCCTCGAGAAAATACTCTTCCGGCGTGTGGAATTGAATCCCTACGTTTGCCGCCATGTCTCGGTCGGAGCAGCTGTGATCAGCCTTCCTTCCAGCAGCACCATCCGCTTGCTCAGCTGCCGCACGTCCGCCAGCATCGCCCACAAAGAAACTTTGCGCCAGGTCGACGCCGCTATCGGCGCTCGGCTCATCCAGATCCAGTTCTTCGAGCAACTCGATCCACATCCCCGTCCGTGGCTTGCGGTAGATGTCCCGCTGAGTAGCCGCGAGAAGCGTGATTGGGAAGTCGAAGTTGGAGAGCACGGCGGCCGCTTTCGCCTTGAAGGTGGTGAGGGCGCGGAGTTCAGCTTTAGGCGTCTTGGATTTGGGGGATGGGATGAGAGTGATGGAGCCTTG
>MSTJ01000181.1:0-55017 GCA_001956345.1 Ramalina peruviana | reverse complement strand
GGGAAGGGGGGGGGTTGGATGGTGAGGGATTTTAGGGGAAAAGGGTTTGGGAAGGGAGGGGGGGTGGAAAGGGTCCTTCACGGGTATCGAAGGGGAGGGGATGGGGGGGAAAATGGGTTTGCATAAAGGCGCAAGGTGGCGTTGGGGATTTGTGGTTGTGGGTATGGGATTTGGCGGGTAGATCATGATCGGGGTTGATAAGGTATCATGGGTTTATGTGTTTGTGTGTTTGTGATTTTGAGGTTTTGGATGGTGTGACGTTGGGCTTCTTGCGCTAGGGAAGGGAACGCAGCACTATTGATTGCTTCATGTCTTGGACATTGAAGGGGCTGGGACAGATCATGGTGGAAAAGAAAGCGTTGAGTGCAAAAGGCCAAACATAGGAGATACATCGGCATCAAGAGATTCAAGAATTTTGAGACATTAGGTAGAGATACAGATACTCACACTAAGTGTGATTGGGATGGGTAGTTCAAAGGGATTGTATCGTGGCTGTACTCCAACCCTTTCCACTTAAGAAGTAACAGGATGCAACAGATATCTCGTGCAGAATGAAAAATATAGTAAGCCAAACCAATCCCAATGTCGCATCTCGATCACAAAAACTGAAATACTATATATATGTCGGTCAAGTTGCTTAGAGCCAGGCCCAGAGTCAAACTAGTCTCAATGTTCATGCTCGTCGAGGTATATTGACCCACTGTGAGCTCGAATGGGCGTTTTTTGCTTTACTTCTGACCTGCAACCTTGATTGCATTTACTTTGTTCCTTACCGTTCTTATTCATTAATATTTGTTATTGCAAAAATTGTATCGATGCACCTTCATCATCATCATTTCTACCAAGTTCGACGGCGTTAATTCTGGCTTCTTGCAGAATCTCACAGCCAAGAGATCAGTCAATTAGCATGAGCTAAAAACACGATCAGGGACCTGGTAGCAGAGGCAATGATGTCAGGATGCACTTTGGCGAGATGCTTGAGCTGCCGATGATAATGTGGTAGGCATAGTTAGTCAGACAGAGTGTGGTGAGCATAGGCTATTGAATTGAATCTTATCTTATCGAACTAGCGTTCTTTTGCTGCGTCTAGCGCTAGGTCACTGCATGCGACATCGAAAAGAGATATAATCACGCTCAGAACCTGGTTGGGAGCTCGAAGAGACACTTCAACGATCACCATGGCTTCAAAAATCATTCCTCGTATCTCCAGATACATAGCGCACAATCCTCGGCCGTCGCAGCTCTCGCAATGCCGGTACATTGCCACCACCACTCCTCGAGCCAGCGAAGCTCTCCAAGTCGTATGGTCATACCCTGCCACTCTTTGCGCATTGTTCTTTCCCACTGATAGGCTATTCGCTAGCACCGCGACACCCCGGACAACAATCCCTCCATCCCCTTCGCCTTCAACGAGATCAACAACAAGCTCATCGACGAGATCCTCAAGCGGTACCCCCCGCAATACAAAAAAGCCGCCGTGATGCCCCTGCTCGACCTCGGCCAGCGGCAGCACGGCTTCACCAGCATCAGCGTCATGAACGAGGTGGCGCGACGGCTGGAGATGCCGCCCATGCGGGTGTACGAGGTGGCCACCTTCTACACGATGTACAACCGGGATCCCGTGGGGAGGTTTCATGTGCAGGCCTGTACGACTGTACGTCTATCTATCTTTCCCCCCTTCCTCCCTCACTCTGACCTCTGGCAATTTCTTACCCCCCCCCCCTTCAAAACACATTGGCTAATCACACTTCTTGATTTTGTTACAAAACAGACGCCCTGCCAACTCGGCGGCTGCGGCTCCGACGTCATCATGAAAGCCATCGAATCCCACCTGGGCATCCACCCGGGCCAGACCACCTCGGACGGCCTCTTCACCTTCTCCGAGGTCGAGTGCCTGGGCGCCTGCGTCAATGCCCCCATGGTCCAGATCAATGACGATTACTACGAGGACCTCACCCCCGAATCGACGATTACGTTGCTGAAGGCATTGCAGGCCAGTGCGGAAGCCACGGGTGTGGCGGGCGGTGCGGCGGGGATCGTGGGGGAGAGTGAGAAGGGGATGGGGAGTGCGAAGGGGGTGGATAGGGGACAGGGGGAGAGGGATGTGAGGGGCCAGGCGAGCCGGGGGTATCAGGGAGCTAAAGGGGTGGAGTTGCCGAGTCCCGGGCCGATGAGTGGGAGGAGGACGTGTGAGCCGATGGCGGGGTTGACGTGTTTGACGGGGGAGCCGTGGGGAAATGAGAAGGTGAGGCAGGATGGGGCGTTGTAAATGATCTTATTTCAAAACTCAGGGGTATCTATACGACCGACCTAAAGCGCCTCGCTGATTTACTTACACGTGGTTCGTCAAAATCCAGGGAGCGATGTTAGCTGAAATGAATGCCCTCCTTGTTCATGGCCCACAGCAACTTCAAGAAGTCCCCCTCATCGCACTGTCTAGCTCTTCGATCGGCAAGGCCAGTCTCATCTTCCAGCACTCTCCGCACTTTCTCTCGGACGAGCTCAGCTACCTTACCTTTCCGTTTCCGCTTGTTGCTGTAACTCAAATGCTTTGCGGTGGGTATGGCAACCCCATTCGAGTCCGGATCGAGAAAGTCGGGCTCATCCTCATCGAGGTCCATCGTGCCTCCTTGCTGCTTCCGCCGGCTTTTCGACTTCAACTCTCCGTGGACGTAGATGGGCACCCCATCGGAATCAAAATCCGACAAGTGTACCTCCTCCTCATCCACATCCATGATGCCTCCCCACTCTTCCTCCGCTTCTCCCATCCCCTCCCGCGTCTCTTTCCCCAGATCATCCATCTCCATCCCCAACCCACCCTTCCCCTCCTCCTCCACCGGTCCATCCTCCACACGCACATCATTCTGCGCGCACCAAGTCCTCCAATTCCCCTCCAACAACTCCAACACACTACTCGTCCCCAGAAACCCCGCCCTCAACGTCCGATTCTTCCTCACAAACGCGATCCTCAGTAACCCATCCCACTCGTCCCAGCTAATCTGCGGCCGCGGTTTCTTCGGCACCAATCTCACCACACTGGACTCGACCGCGGGCGGGGGTTTGAAGTTGTTGCGACCGATCTTCATGATGTGGAATACGTGGGCGAACATCTGGGTGTTGAGGGAGAGGCGGGAGAAGAGGGAGGAGGACGGGGTGGCGAGCAGGCGCTGGGCGAATTCGAGTTGGTAGGTCAGGATGCAGCAGCGGGGTGGGGGGGAGTGGGAGAGGAGTTTGGTGGTTAGGGGGGAGGAGATCTATAGCGTTCGACAAAGGCCATTAGCAGGGATTTTCTGTTGGAATTGTGCACGAAGATGTGAAGGGGACGAGGGGAAAGGAAAAAGAAGAGGAAATGGAAAAGGGGAGGGGGAGAAATGGTACCTGATACGGCGTATTACTGATACAAACATCGAAATACGGCAACTCCATCTTACACACATCCCCCAGCAGCACCTCCAACCTCTTCGCTTCCGGTTTCCCCTGCACCCGTTTCGTCACCTCGGCGGCCATGCGCGGGTCCAGCTCCACTGCGATGACCTTCTTCGCTTTTTCCAGGATCTTGACCGTTAGGTTGCCCGTGCCGGGACCGACTTCCAGAACGATGTCGCTTTGTTTGAGGTCGGCTTTGTCGACGATGGCTTGAGCTACACCCGGGTTCTTGAGCACGTGTTGGCCGATGTCGGTCTTCATTTTGAAGATGGCGTGGGAGGAGGTGCCGTAGGGAGAGCTGTGGGCGGAGCCATTGCGCTTGGGCTTTTGTGCTTTTGGCATTGTCGGGCGCACGTTAAGTGAGCGTTGATCCTGTAGAGATTGGCCGAACTCCTGGACACAGATGTTGTAATGCAGCCCGCGTTTCGCAGGAAGTTGATGACGCTCAAGGACTTTCCAACAAAAACAATTGTGATATAAAATTCTTATCGATAACAGGATTGATGCCAAGACCGTGGACCAAATTTCAAGCGGAGCTGGTGACTGTTTCAACTCTTCCCTGCAGATAACTCCTGTTGGCAACATCTACCGGCAAGATGTCTGGACGCAGAGACTTCTTGAACCAGCAGGCGCCTGAAAACTACGTAGCTGGTCTCGGTCGTGGTGCTACAGGCTTCACCACTCGATCGGATTTGGGTCCAGCGCGAGAAGGCCCCAGCGAAGACCAGATCAAAGCTGCTTTGCAGAAGCGAGCTGAGCAGCTCGGTGCCCAGCCGTCAGCCTACGGTCTACCAGAAAAGAAAGATGATCAAGAGAACGACGACGATGAACGATTTCAAGATCCCGAAAACGAGACCGGACTGTTCGCAAGTGGAGACTTCACGCGCGAGGATGACGAGGCGGATCAAATATACCAGATGGTAGATGAGAAAATGTCGAAGAGGCGGCAGACCCAAAGGTTCGTGCTCCCCCATCCTTCTCCCTCCACCATTTGGGTATCTGCGACACCTGGTTTATACCTTGAATGTTTGGAAGCACAGTTTGCCAACGTGAGACCGCTCCGTACTTCTAGGGAGACCCGTGAAGCGCAAGAAAAAGCCGATTACGAAGCCAAGAATCCGAAGATCCAGCAACAATTTGCGGACCTCAAGAGAAGCTTGTCGAGCCTGACTGAGGAGGAATGGGCGGCCTTGCCAGAGCCAGGTGATCTTACTCGACGCAACAAGAGAGCCAGAACACAAGCGCATCAAAGATTCTATGCTGTTCCAGATAGTGTCATTGCGGGGGCCCGAGACTCGTCCCAGTTCGATACCAGCGTGCAAGATGATGGGATGACCAACGGCAATGGTGCGAATAGTAGCGATATCGATGGGACCACGACCGATTTCCGAACCATTGGCGCGGCCAGGAACAGAGTGTTGAACAGTAGGCTCGATCGAGCAGAGCAGTCGGGCACAGATACCAGCTCAGGCACTGCTACGAATGTGGATCCGAAGGGATATCTGACCAGTCTGGCCAAATCCGAACTCAAGGGTGATGGGGTGGAAGTAGGCGATATCAACCGTGTCCGAGACTTGCTGGCATCGGTCATCAAGACCAATCCGAAGCATGCGCCTGGCTTCATTGCTGCCGCTCGTCTCGAGGAATTGGCCGGCAAATTGGTGGCAGCCTGTAAAATGGTCGAGCAAGGTTGCAAAATCTCCCCTCATAGCGAAGATCTGTGGGTCGAAAGCATTCGATTGCAAGAAGCTCGAACTGGCGACAAGCACAATGCCAAAGTCGTGGCAGCAGAAGCCCTCAAAGCGAATCCGGATTCGGTCCGTTTGTGGCAAAGTGCAATGTCGTTGGAGATTGATCGCAATTCTCGGAAGCGAGTCGCACGAAAGGCAATCGATCGTTTACCCAAGTCTGTTGCGCTGTGGAAGTCTTTGGTCAACGAGGAAGAATCACCTGAAGAGGCGAAGCTTCTTCTGAGCCGGGCTGTAGAGGAGATCCCCCTGGCCGTCGAGCTGCATCTGGCCCTAGCAAGGCTATGTGCTGGACCAGACGCGATGAAGGTCCTGAACAAAGCTCGTACTTTGAACCCCTCGAGTCATGAGGTCTGGCTGGCAGCTGTTCGCTTGCAGGAATCTATGGGTCAGCCTCTTGACAGGATCCGAGCAGTCATGAATCGGGCGGTCAAGTCGCTTGCAAATGCTCAGGCCATGTTGAAGCGAGAGGAATGGATCGACGAGTCGGAAAAGTTGGAAGACGACGGCATGGTCCTTTCAGCCACTGCATGTATTCAGGAGACATTGAGTTACGGCCTGGACGAAGATGACGACGACTTGAAGAAAGTCTTCAACGCCGATGCGCAGGCTTCTCTCACCAAGGGGAAGTATGCCACTGCTAGAGCGATCTACGCCTACACACTTCGCCTCTTTCCTCAATCCAAATCCACTTGGCTGGCAGCCATCGACCTCGAGAAGAACCACGGCACCCGAGACGAGATGTGGAAGCTCCTTGACAAAGCTGTCGAGGCTTGCCCTGACGCCGAACAAATCTGGCAACTCAACGCCAAATCAAGATGGGATGCTGGCTTCCCTGACGACGCTCGCCGCATCCTCGCTAAAGCCTTCAACCAACTCTCTTCATCCGAAAACATCTTCCTCAGCGCCGTCAAACTTGAGGCTGATGCCAACCAAATCGAAGAAGCCCGGCAACTTCTCGCCACCGCCCGCCGCGAAGCCGGCACCGACCGCGTCTGGTACAAGTCCGTCGCCTTCGAGCGTCAATACCCTTCCAAATCATCCACCAACAGCTCTGAAGCCCTCCAACTCGTCATCGAGGGCCTCAACCTCTATCCCAAACAAGCCCGCCTTCACATGCAAAAGGGGCAAATCTACCAATCCCTCAACCAAATCCCCCAAGCCCGCCAAGCCTACAACGTCGCCACGCACGCCTGCCCTCACTCTGTCCCCTTGTACCTCCTCCTCTCCCGACTGGAGGAATCCCAAAACCTCACCGTCAAAGCCCGCTCCGTGCTCGAGCGCGGGCTCCTCGCCACCAAATCTGCCGCCATCGCGCTCGAACAGGTCAAGATCGAGTTCCGCGCCAACAACCTGCAGCAGGCCAAGAACCTCATGGCGAAAGCCCTCCAAACGCACGGCACCTCCGGCCCGCTCTGGTCCTTCAACATCTGGCACCTGGAACCCCGCACGCAGCGCAAGCCCCGCTCCCTCGAAGCCATCAAGAAGGTCGACAACGATCCCGTCCTGTTCGTCACCGTGGCCCGCGTGTTCTGGGGCGAGCGCAAGACGGAGAAGGCGCAGAATTGGTTCGAGAAGGCGATTCTGCTGGATGCCGACTTGGGGGATACCTGGGCCTGGTACTTCAAGTTTTTGGGCCAGTATGGCACCGAGGAGAAGAAGCGGGAGGTGCTGGAGAAGTGCAAGGCGAACGAGCCGAGGCATGGGGAGTTGTGGCAGAGCGTGGTGAAGGATCCGCGGAATGCGGGGTTGGGGGTGGAGGAGGTGTTGGGGAAGGTGGTGGGCATGTTGGAGTGATTTGGTCGGCGATCGTCTTTGAAGGGGATATCTTTTGAGCCAGGTAAGAAGAAGGGCCTATAAGGAGGTAAGGAAGGTTACGAAGGGGAAGACGCAAAGCGCTCTACGGCTTGCTTGATCTACTACCCCTTATCGTCCAACCAGAGAAGATATACCACCCTAACTTTTTCAATTCCCACGCAATTTGAGCTCTCCAGCTCCCTACTCCCCTCTACAACAACATTTCCTATGAACCTCACACCCCTCTGCGACAAACCTCTTGACATTGACTAAATTCTCCAGATCGTTGAACAGACTGATCCCCCAAATCCCATCTCATTCTGATATTGCAACTTGATTCCATTCTTTTTCCAAGTCCACTACACCAAGAACTTACGAAACTCCGAAGCATGTACCCCCTCCAACGAATGAGCCGTCGTCCTCATCAACATATTCCCATCAACAACGCCCCTCCTAAAACCTAACCATCTCAGCGGTTTGCTGTGGTTCGCGATCCTCATCGCAGACATCATCAGCAGTGAAAGAACCAAGGGCGTCAAGGAATTGAGATTCGATATCTGGCAAAACGGAAAACCAGGGGTGGTTGTGTGATGTTCGGGTCAGATGTCCCATTGGAAAGGTCTCTATATTGCACAGCAGGAATGGGGGGGAAAGGGGGTTGTGTGGCTGATGGTTTAAGAAGTGAGATAGCATAAGATATGGGACAAAGTAGAGGGCGCCGAAGATATGTTATTCGTCCCCCCCCCCGGGGTGTTTTTGCCTTTCTTCGCGGATATCCCTCCAGACCAGAGAGAAGAGGAAGGATTCACGAATGGAAAGCTTTAGGAAAAAAAGAACCGAAGAGCCCCCCATGTTCGAATCACACAAAAGGTGCACGACCAAACCGCTCTCCACCAACCACCCTTCCATCAAAAAAAAAGATCAATGGAGCAAAAAGCAAAAAAACAAAAAAAGCTGCCTCGAAACTGAGCCCGAAGCCCACTCCCTTTCACCGCGCATAAGGATGAAACCCTCGATGTCCCCCCCCCCTCCCGCCACCCCGGTAATTCGCTCCGGGCTTGCCCGCGTTCTTCGGTCCCGTCGGCGCGTTGGCGGGGGGTGCACTCTGCGGTGTGAGAGTCCTCTCCGTGCTTCCCGAGACGTCGTAGCCCCTCCCCCCGCCTCCCCCTCCGGTAGAGGACGCACCATCGTAACCCCCCCCCGCGGCACCACCACCACCACCGCCGCCTCCTCTTCCGCGACCACGGTAGCCACCCCTGCCGCCGCCGCGATGATATCCCCCCCCTCCTCCTCCTCCTCCTCCTCCTCCGCCATAGTTGTCGGGAGCGGGGACGTCATCGTACATGCCCTCCCAACTGGTCGCCGCCCCGCCACCGCTGAAATCCTGTTGCGGGCCCGGACCACCGCCGCCGCCCATGCGGCGGGCTTGCTGTTCCTCGTATTTGCGCTGCTCGAAGGCCATTTGTTCCTGGGCGTTGAAGCCCGGGGTGCTGCGTCTGCCGCCGCCGGGGCCTTGCTGTTGTTGGGCGGCGGCGGCGGCGGCCATCTGTTGTTGCTGCTGTTGGGCGGCTTGCATGGCGGACATGGCTTGCATCTGCTGGATCATCTGCGGGGTCATGGTGTTATTGGGGGATTGTGGGGGCATGGGGGAGTTGCTGCCGCGGCCCCCCCCACCACCACCACCGGGGCCATCTCCTTGGCCGTTCTGGTTGTTGCTGTTGCTGATGATACCGCCCCCTTGTTGCTGTTGCTGTTGCTGTTGCTGGGCCATCATCATGGCTTGCATCTGCTGCATCTGCCGCATCTGCTGGGACTGCTGCATCATCGCCGGGTTCATCGCGCCCATGGCGCCGCCCATCCCGTTGGCCATGGCCATTTGCTGCTGCATGGTCGCGAAGTACTGTTGCATCTTCTGCCAGTACTGCGCCAGCATCTGTGGGGTCATACCACCGGGGCCCCCCTGAGGCCCGCCGCCGCCGCCGCCGCCGCCGCCAAATTGGCCTTGATGGTTCATCATGTTACCTTGGTGCCCACCGTTCTGATAGCCGTTGTTGTTGTCGTTGTAGCGATCGTCGTAGTTACCTTTGCGGCCGCCGCGACGACCCATCCCGCCACGGCCGAGGGAGTCGCCGCCGCCTTCCTGCATGTCGCCGCGGGGTTGGGCCTTTTTGACCTCGATGGCTTTGCCGAGGATGTGGAGGTCTCCGTTCAGGGTGTTTTCGACGGCGGCCTCGCTGTCGAAGGTGACGAAGCCGAAACCACGGGGGCGGCCGGTGTCTTTGTCGATCATCAAGGTGGCATCGACAACGCGGCCGTACTGGGCGAAATACTCTTTGAAGATCTGCTCGGTGGCATCTTGGGACACGCCGCCGACAAAAATCTTGCTGGTGCGTTCTTGCTCATCACGGGGGATCGCGCGTTTGGGATCGATCTTGGAGTAGGGGGATAAAGATGTTAGAAGAGCTTTCTTTCGTAGGTCCCGGGTATGGGGAGAAAGTAATCGAAAAGGAATTTTGGTTGTGGTAGAAAAATCAGGTCTTACAATTTTGCCATCGAGGTAGTGCTCTTTGACCATGACTACGTTGACGGTCTTGGGGTCCCTGAAGGTGAGGAAACCGAAGCCGCGGGAACGGCCGGTTGCGCCATCTCGCATGACGGTGCATTCTTGCACCTCTCCAAACTTGGAGAAGTATTCCTTGAGTGATTCTGAAGGAAGGCATGGTGGTCAATATGGGTTTGCATAAGTGGAGGGAAAAGGGGCGAATGGCGCTACTCACGGTCGGTGGTCTCCCAGTTCAACCCCCCAATGAACATTTTTCTACATCGCAAACGTAAAAGTCAGCAGCCTGCACCACAAGTAGTGTTCAAAATCATCAAACAAGAGGTGAAGTTCAAGCAATGGTAAATAAGAGCGAGCCTGTCCAGTAGGATGTTGTCTAGTGTTCCCAGTCAATGGATTGCTCGCTTGCAAACTCAAGATCGGTCGTCCAAGTCCAGCCGGACGCAACGAGTCGAGGGTTGCCATGGAGCCGGGCATGGCTCAATTGTGATATGACCGTCGGATACCACAAGAAGCTCACACAGCACCTTTCAGCTTTTGTTGCAATATCTCCTAGGCAAGCAACTGGATGTCCAAGCATCACGATGCAAGACACTGGTCGGGCGACAGGATACGCGGATAGATTCTCGTTTGGTGTTGCTATAGAGTCGTATGCTAGCGGGTCTGCCCTTGAAGCTAAGTCTCTATAGAGATTGCGTGTAGCTTGTGCTTCTGGCTGCTAAGCTGCTCTATCATGATGATACCGACAATAAGCTATTCTGGCTGCAGTAAGAAGCTGGCTTTATGTATCTCCAGAGGTGGCATCAATGTGCCGCGGTGTCCCTTTCGATTGTCCCAATAGCCTTCCACACCATTGACTTTGATCAGTGAACCCGCTCGAAGGTGAACCAACCATATTGCCAAAGGCCCTAGCTTGTCCCAAATACCGGCTCTGTCCCCAACACGGAGTCGCGTTACCATTGCAGCCAAATGGAGGCCGTCTCATGGTAATCAATGTGACCATTGACCGCGGCAATCGAGAGGGCTGGAATTGCCAATGTCTTGTACCATTTTGACATGACCCATCCAAGCAACATTTTACGCCAATTGACAACGAGCCAAAATGGCCGCCGGCTCCTGGTCCCCGAGTTCTGCAAGTGCATACGCAAGGGGCTAAAAACAATGCTGGAAAGGCAGTACAACGCTATGCTTACCCGTCTTCTTTGATGCCAATTGGCCTCGACTCTTCCTCTACCGGCGGTACATTGGAATGATTTGGGCCACCATTGTGGTCTCGATTGCCATCCCAGCCACCTCCGACATCTCCATTGATGCCATTACCGCCCATATCCTCATCCCTCGGGGCTTCTTCCTTTACTTCTGGGGGCTGAGCGGTGGGTATAGGGGCTGCTGAGGTATCGGGTGGAGGTGCTTGGACGGGTTCGGGATCGAATCCCTGGTCTGAAATCGGTTCTACTTTAGGGGCAGCATCGTCACCGTCATAGCTGGTATGTGGTTAGTGGAGGTCTGAGATTGAAGATTGACTTGGATGACTCTTGAAGACTGCAGGTGAGATACTCACAGATCGGCAAACAAGTCGTCCTCAAGCTCTTCTGGCTCTGTCATCTTGAATCTTGATAGGTTTAGATCAAACAGAGGACAGACTACAATTGTCTACGACCTGGACTCGGTTCGGCAATAGTCGCCAATGAGCGACGTGAGGTAGCGAAGTCTGGCTCGAGCAGACGCTTAATTCGATGGAAAGGAGTAGAGTCAAGGATGAGAAAGCTGTAGAAGAACAGTCCAAACGGACAGATGAAAGGGAAAGCTGTGACGGATGAAGACGGATGTTGCAAATGACAAGTGTTATGAGACAAGAGGTGAATGAAGTTCGAGGCGAAAACAGCTCCGTCCAAATTCCCGCCAAATGAGCCCACGCTAAACTTCTTTAGGAACCGTAGGTCATTTGCGTCTACATGCGCCAAACAAAGCTATTGATATTTGTCTTTCGGCCTCGCTCTGGATTGATGACTCGAAGAAGTAAACTGCAGCTGGCCTGCATGTGTATCCAGTGAAGCTCCCATTGAGAAAAATCACCAAACATGGCTTCCAAGCCGCCAAATCAGCAGGTAAAGACCTCAAGAATGTCCAAGATGTAGAGGTAACAGCGACTGACAGTTTCTTGCGTAGGAAATGGTCCAGGTCGGTTCGTGCGCTACTTTACCTGGTGTCCAACTTCGAGTCACGAGAATATAGCTGACACACTTTTGTACCTCTAAAGGTGCTTCAGAGTATGCTTTCCCATCTGACGATTCACGTCCCAACCAGCTAATGATCGAACAGCCGGACAAGCTCCCCCTTCTGGCGCAATCGACCAACCAATAATAGCAAGACAAATGCGCCCAAGTCTGGCGACTCAAACATCGTCGTTGGGGCATCATACTCCCATGCTGATATCCTAAAATTCGACTCTCTGTGCGTATGGAATTTATTGGCCTTGATCAGCTGGTGCTAAATTCTTCTCCAGATCCCTGTCACCCGCCAGCTCCAGACCACATACTCCCACATCTAACAGCAAGAGCAATCTCAGAACCACCAAAAGCCCCCCGCCGAAAGCAAGTGCCATTTCCTCACCAACAAGAAAGCCGACCTATCCGCAGTTTCCGTACTCGTCAAGCCACGATTTGAAAGCTGATCTTGACAACGACGACGATGACGACGAAGATGAAGAAGAGGAAGCTCAATACGTGTACAGCGGTGGTCAGGATGAGGATGAATTCGGTCTGCCAAGCATAACCAGCATGCGGCGCGAAGCGAAGAAAAGAATACCCGTGAACAAAATCAATGATCCTGGTGGTGGCATATACGGCAGTAGGAATGGCTCATTGAGCAGTCTTGCTCCAGACCGGCCATTTGCCCGTCCTCGCGCCAACAGCTCCGATATAGCGCTGGAGAGAGGCCCCCCAAGCTACCCCAGTGCAAAGAAGGCGGAGGGCAAAATATTGAGGCCTCAATACAAAGACATCCTGCGGGATCCTGCCAACTCCCTACACCTGATATCTCACCCTCCAATGCCATCCAACGCCACCGCCAAAGAATCCGAAGCCCACACCACCCGCATCTCCCGCATCAACAAATTCAAGCGCATCCTCCAAGCCAGCGCCATCTCCCTCTCGGACCTCCGCGAAACAGCTTGGTCGGGAATCCCCTCCGAAGTCCGCGCAATGTCTTGGCAGGTCCTTCTCGGCTACCTTCCCACCAGCAGTGAACGCCGCGTCGTCACACTGGAGCGCAAACGAAAAGCCTACCTCGACGGCGTTGACCAAGCCTTCTCCCGCTCCAGCAGCATGTCCAGTGCCCCTAGCCGTCCATCCTCCTCTTCGGAAAAACCCAGAGCCAGGGGTCTGGACGAAACCCTCTGGCATCAGATCTCCATCGACGTGCCCCGCACATCCCCGCATCTGCAACTCTACAGCTTCGAAGCAACGCAACGGTCCCTGGAGCGCATTCTGTACGTCTGGGCCATCCGGCACCCGGCATCCGGCTACGTCCAGGGGATCAACGATCTCCTCACCCCGTTCTGGCAAGTCTTCCTCGGCGCCTACATCACAGACAACAACATCAGCAGCGGCATGGACCCCGGTCAACTCCCCAAACCGGTCCTCGATGCTGTGGAAGCCGATTCCTTCTGGTGTCTCACGAAATTGCTGGACGGCATACAAGATAACTACATCTTTGCCCAACCGGGCATAGTCAGGCAAGTCAACGCGCTCAAAGATTTGACTACCAGAATCGATGCGGGGCTGGCCAAGCATCTGGAGAATGAAGGGGTGGAGTTCATGCAATTCTCCTTCCGCTGGATGAATTGCCTGTTGATGCGCGAGGTCAGCGTCGGGTGCACGATCCGGATGTGGGATACGTACATGGCGGAGGAACAAGGGTTCAGTGAGTTCCATCTGTACGTGTGTGCGGCGTTCTTGGTCAAGTGGAGTGAGCAGTTGGTGAAGATGGATTTTCAGGTGAGAGCTTTCCTTTTTTTTTTTTTTTTTTCGTTTGGCCAAAACTCCTTGGCTTGCTTGTTGATCTTTTATGTTTGGCTGATCACCCCCCCTCGCAGGAAATCATGATGTTCCTACAATCCCTCCCCACCAAGGAATGGACGGAGAAGGACATCGAACTACTCCTCAGCGAGGCCTATATATGGCAAAGCCTCTTCCGGGGTTCGAGCGCGCATCTGAGGGGGTCGAGTGGTGGGTGATGACAAGGAGGCTAGGGTAGGCCTCTGCTGCATGACATTAATGAAACCGAATGATTCAAGAGAAGTCTTGTCGATCCATCAATTTGATGATGATGATGATGTGATCGCCCGCTTGTCCGCATTGTCTGTGCTCCTGCATTGAAGAGGCAGGTTCTGGCTGCCTAGCTGCTGCCGCTGCCTGGATCTTGATAGAAAGGAGGATTTGGCTGCCAACCTACTGCCGCTCTCCAGATCTTGAATATTCAGATCGAAATGTAATTGGCATCTGTGCCAAATAATATGAAAAGCGGTGACATCAATGCCGGATCCTCTCTCACACCTTCCCCATCCCACATTCCACAAGCCAAGCAACCTTTCCCCCCCCCCTTTTTCTTCTTCCTGTCCACGCATACCCAGAGAGCTACATGGATCTCAAAACATCATCCCCCCAAATCCCCAATAATTCCTTACTAAAAAACCACTGGCCAAACTCCCGGACATCCGGACCATGCGACCCCTAACAACGAATCATCTTATCGCGCCGATAATCAGCTTGTGTACCTTCTTGGAAAATCGAAACGGGGGGGGCTGGGGTTCAGGATCGAGCAAGTGAGGACATTGATATTCCCACAGTGATCGTGGCGTGTGGGAAATAGCCATCGCTGGGGCTTTTTGCACGCGTGGTGCCAATGTCTAACCCACGTAGGTGATTTGGAGTACGATTGTTTGGGCTACGTGACAGCAAGGCGGCGAAGATGGTGAGGATGGTGTGTTTTTTTCGATGAGTGGGTGGGATTCTTGGGGGAGGTGGAGATGTGATGGGATGGAGCGGCAATTTGGGGGAGGTGGAAAGGTGGAAGTTGGAAGTGCCATTCTAGCTCGAGGTGTGGGAATGGGGGGTATGAGGTTGTGCTCAGAAGGGGGGAGGGGTGGCAGTGGGGAGGTTGGATGGGATGGTGAAGAGGTGATAGAGGGAGGTGGAAGAGGGGTGGTGTTTACGATGTTGATGTTGCGGCAGAGTGGAGCCTGAGGTTTGAGAGAACGAACGAGGAGAGGAGGTGCAGGGGCTTGTAGAGCTGTGTTTCCAATTGGTTGGGTAGTGAAATCGGGAAGGTTGCTGCGAAGCGGGAGACGGGGATGAGTTGGGGTTTGTTGAGTTTTCAGCACGTTGATTGGCTTCCGACGAAGGAGCATTATTGCAGAATTCGAAAGTTTGCGAGGTTTGGGGTCAAGACTTTCTATTCTCCTTGCGTTTCAGTCTTGTGATCATTGCTCTGACTCCCCTTTACTGCTTCTATGCTCTGCTCATCATCAACCCGCCACCACCTACTCTCACGCCTCCGCCTTGGTCTCGAAAGCTGTAGGATACAACCCGACATTCCTCTCAATCGGCCCCTTATTCCTCAAGAACTGCACATAGGCCCCATCAATCTTGACCCGCCCCTCCTGCCTCATCGCAACATAGTCATCCCTCCTCAGGGGCGTGAACCCCCAATTCTTGCTCACGATAATCTTCTGCCTTCCGGGGAACTTGTACTGCGAGCGGCGGAGGGCCTCGATGGCGGTGGCGCGGTGGTTGTCACGGGTGCGGACGCTGAGGAGGATCTGGCCGATGTTGACACGGGCGACGGTGCCGTTGGGTTTGCCCCAAGCGCCGCGCATGCCGGTTTGGAGCCGATCGGCCCCGGCGCAGGACAACATCTTGTTGATGCGGACGACGTGATAAGGGTGGGCGCGGACGCGCATGTGGAAGCCTTCTTTGCCGGCGGTTTTGACGAGGTATCTTTGTGGTTGAGATTTGTCAGCCTTGCTTCTCTTGGAAGATGGTTCGGTGTTTTATCATGTAGCAAGGGGGTGTCATATTGGGCGATGAGGAACTCGATCCGTGTGGCTTTGGGGTAGGGCCCGAAGGAGGTTTGGAGAGACGTACTTGTTGGCGCAGATACGAGCGGCTTCTAATGCTTCCGAGGAGAGCTGCTCATATTCGTTCGAGACCATGTGGACACAGAGGGGGAATTCATCCACGTTGGCGCGCTTGCGACCCAAGTCGAAGATGCGGATTTTGGGATCGGGCACACCGCGATTGAAACGAGATTTGGGGTATGGCTGTGGACAGAGGAATGACAAGTCAGCTTTTGAGTCCTCCAAAGCAACAGCAAGAAGGCACAGGATGTCATAGCTCGTTGCGAGCTGTGCCCACAAAAGATGTCCTTATTTGAGTGACGGTGGGATACGAACCTTGTTCTTGCAGTAGCGGTAGCATCTTGCTGGGCGTCGTGCCATTTCTAAAGGTATCTTATGGAATTTGCACTTCCTGCGAACGAGATGTGTAGAAGAAGAGGTGGAAGTTGTCGATGAGGAAACCTTTGGAGTCATTCGCTTAGCCTTTGCTTTGAAATCGGAGCGAGCGGCGGAAACCCTAGAACCCTAATCTAGTCTCAAAGGGGAATATCAAGTCCGCGTCGCTGGCATTCAGTATTGATCAAGGAGCTTTGAGATATTTGGTCGAGTTGAAGAATGGAGTGAATATCTATGCGTATGACTCATCTGATGATAAGACTAATGTCTGGGAATGAGTTGAGAATCTACACGAACAATCAAATGTGGGCTGGTCTAAACGAAAGCGTGCAACAGCATTATTTTGGGACAATTTTGATTGTGATATAGACAGCCGCTTGCTTCAAGCCATCTCATGATTGGCCGCTACTTGCAAGTATGTCTGAGTCTCCTGCATCGAGCACAGCCATCGTCGAGCACCTGTACAGCTTACCACACGCCGTTCCCAGCTCGATCTGTACAGCTTTGTCAGCTATCATGGCCCACTTATCATTGCCTCTGGTAGGTGTGGGTCAAAAGAGACTCAAGCCATGTCTGAACTTGTGGTACGTCGTGGTGAGTGGCTGGGGATTGGGACATTGGGGGGCTCACGTTGTTCCCCGCGAAGTGATGAACATTGGTCTTGGACAACATCGAGTAGTCTGCACACATCTTCAGCATTGATTTTCATCCTCTGGAGCTTTTTATGAAGCGCACATTCGAGTTCACTCTTACGAAGAGGGGCGGTATTCCCAGCTATGATGACGAGCTTGGCTCTTCCTGAACGAAGGCTTTTGAGGGTCGACTTATATCCAAGCGTCACTGCGGAACACATGCATGAGTAAGGTTCCTTTCTCGAATTTGAGGGCTTGCCATAAATTCAACAATGATCTCACCTTTGCCGGATTTCATCACAAGTGACAGCTTCGAGTTGATGTTGTCCGCAGACTTCTTCGCTTTCTTGGGTGCCATCGTTACGCCGGTACCTCTTCCAAATCAGGTATGAGAGGTAAAGGATTGTAGCGCTCCGGTCTTTCAATGACTTTGTGATGAGCCTTTGACTGTCGCTAGCAACAATTGTCGTTTGGAAGAGTTCAATTTGTGTGCGCGGGAGCGGAGGACTAGCGCGCGCCAAGACTGCCGACCCCTGCTCCCCATGTCACCCATGTCACCCATGCTTGCAGATCAATCATCATACTGCATGCGGGCTATGCCTCAGCTTGGCCGCTCTATTATTGTTGGTAGCGAATGCAACCTGTCATGCGGCCTGCTACCATATGTACATACTCGCCTTTGAGTACAAGTCTTTCCATTGGATCATCCGTTCGGGTTGATCGTTACGCGCGATCAGACCGTCGTCATCCTATCAGTACTTCTGTGAAAGGTACCTCCTAACAATAGATTGTCCTTTTTGTTCGATGAGCCTGGTCTGTGGCAATACCTACCCCAGCCAGATGACAACCTGTAAGTATTCGCTCAATAAGGCTTGAAAACTCCGGATGGATTTCACCGCCCGTCCATCGTACGATTGAGGATCAGTCAGCAGACCCTCCACGTTTCAATTAACGACTCCTTGCACTACCTCCATCATGGCACCCGTGAACGCCACCCCTTCGCAATCAAAGGCCACAAACGAGAACAAGAGTCCGCGACCACCTGCACGGACAACGCCATCTAAATCGCCCAGTGTGAATGGTGTAGCCAGATCTCCATCCAACCGTGGAGGCTCAGGGAGACCTGCTCGAGGTGGTGCGAGGTCCAACCTCAATCCGAATTCATCAACATCAGGCGACGACAGCATGGACGATGAAGCGCGAGCCGAAAACATAGCACTTCTCGAGGAATTACGGGCTCGTGTTCAAAAGGCCGAGACCGCTTCTGAAGAGTATCAAAAACAGCTGAACCTCATGCAAGCCAGGCTGGAAGAGTCTCAGCAGGCTCATGGGCAGTTGGAGGATCAGTTGCATGAAAAGAACTTGCGCGAAGAAGAGCTCGAGACCGAGAAGGCACAAGCCGCAAGGCAGAAGCGTGAGGTCGAAGCAATCTATGAGAGCGAACGCGCCGCTTTGCTCAAGGAGAAGGCAGAGCAAACAGTACGCGAAGAGGAAATGAAGGGTACAATCCAACGGCTCAAAGAAAGTTTGGCACAGCGGGAAATGAAAACAACTGACCCTAATAAGGAGCTACCACAGAGTCGTGAGCCTTCGACTCCGAAACTTTCTTCATTCACAGCTAATCAAACTTTGACAGCTACTGGCGGCTTCGCACCCTCTGCATCAATGCAGCGAACCAACTCAGGTGACCAGGCGAAGCTCATGATGCAAAAGGATCGAGTCATCGAGTCGATGAGGCTTGAATTGGCAGAGGCTCAGATCAAGATCATGGAGCTTGACAGCGCCGGCGGAGGTCAAATGTACGAGCTGGAGAGGAAGTTGATGGAGACCAAGATCGAAAACGCGCGCCTGACGGAGGACAATGAGAGCTTTCAACTCCTCCTGAGTGAGAAGACATTGAACGGTGAATTCAGCAAGACAGACGCTATGCAGTCTTCCACTGGTCTGGGTTCACTTGCCGAAGAACTTGGATCCGAAGACCTCGAATCGAATGAGGAGAAACCTGAGGGTACGCGAAAGCTGGAACTTGAGATCAAGTCACTGAAGGACCAAAATAAGGCCCTTGCCGTCTACATCGAAAACATCATTGGCCGCCTCCTACAGCACAAGGATTTCGATACCATATTTGATAAGAATCCCGACCTGATGTCCAGTGCTCCACGACCACAGAACGCATCGACCGCCAATACGGACAAGGACCTCCCACCACCACCTCCCCCCAAAGATAATCCCAAGGAGACCGAGGGAGGCGGTTTCCTCCAGCGAGCAACGTCAGTGCTCAGTAAGCGGCCACGGCCTACAAGTCAGGTGCAGCCAATACCTGCACCGACCCCTGCGCCTGTAGCTTCAGGACCCAACGCAGATCCTACCAAAGCTCCCAGCATTCCCTTGGGACGCTCGGCCTCTCGCGCTGGTCACAAGCGCGCAGTATCCGAGATGCCAAATCCGAATGCTGCACCACTTGTCAATCAACTGTATCGTGGCCCCCCATCTTTTGGCGCAGCTGGAGCATCATTAGCAAGCCCAGGCCTCTCACCTTCTTCCACCAGTACCCGCAATCCATTCTTCACCCCTGCGGCAGCTGGTTCGCTTACAACCAGCGCGAACAACACCACTCGCGCCCCTTCAGGCGCCGGCTCTCGCTCCTCAACCCACGAGAAACAACAACCGGGTAGCAGCTCAAACAGCACCTTCAGCGATCACAGCGGCGGCGGCGTGGACAGTCCCCCCAGAAACAGCGCTGGCGCTGCTGGGAACAACTTCACCGGCGCCGTCATGACGCAATCGCGTCTGCGGCCCCTCAGGTTAGTGCAGGAGAGTGGCAATTCCAGCAACAAGGGCGCCGAGGATGCGGCTGCGCTCGCAGCGAGGAAGAAGGCGAACAGGGGCAGCTGGATGCCGGCGTGGATGGCGCAGAGGGCGCCGAGTGGCGAGCAGTAAGTGATTATACAGTGGGTTGTGGTCCCGAACTCGGAGAAGTCACAGGATTGGGGACTCGGCTGGATTCAAGCATTGCACAAATACCCCTTGGGTTCGAAGGCGTTTATATATAGCTGTCGGCACCGTCCGCATGCGGAGGTGCAAAGCTTTGTGCTTGTCTTCTTTTTTGGGGGGAATAATTGCATAGACTTTTGGTTTCAGGCTACCGATTAATCCTCACATTGCACTTTGCCCTGAGGATTTCAAAATCTCTACTAGTGTTTCCTTTCCCCCCAGGGGATTCCGCCAATGTTCTGCCCTTGCTTCATCAATTCTTTTTTATGGTGCAAAGCGGTGGGATATTACACCATCGACATCATACTCTCTAGCTATATTATCGTATACTCACATTCTATCATATTCATATTATCGTCCACCTACTTTACATTAAACTATCCAAATGCTTTACTTACAATCCACACTGCTTAAACCATGGCTTCTTCCATTCCATAAAGCTTCCTACATTATGCGTCGGCTCCATAACATTCTTGCCCTGTCATATCTTGCTATTCAACTCAGACCCCAATTTCCGTTGTGATCCACGTGAGTGGGATTTCGCTCTGATGAATTCTCTCAGGTTCTTATCTGCATGCCGCTCGCCTCGACCAAGCGACAGGGAGACAGCATTCTAGAAAGACGGAGCATACACTGCAGTAGTCATGAATGGAAAGGGTGTGTCACGATGATGCCTTCCACATTTCGCAAAATTTGCTTGATTGGTATTCCTTATATACGTGGGGTGGGTATCTTCCTCTAAATCACACCAGCCCAAGCCCAGAAAATTAAATACAGTAAAAGCCACAAATATCGCTCTTGCCTGCCCTTCAAAATTTACTCTCCCCATTCCACTCCCTGCGAACGGCCCCTATCCCAGCCCACCGCCCCCCCCGCCACCGGCCCCATCCCAGCTTCACCCACCTTCTCCCATCACCCCTACACTACCGATAATCAAACACCTCCCTCCCCCTCTTCACCAGCCGTAGCGGTATATACCCTTTCCTCAACTGCAAGGTGATGATACTCGCCATATCATTCACCATCTGGCCCTCCACCTTCGTCTTCGCCTTCTCCCAAACTTCCCGCTTCCCCACCGCACTCATCTTCGCCACGGCTTCGTCGTCCGCCCATTCGGACACACAGAGTTCGACCGAGTACTGCGAGAACACGTACGCCAGGAAGGCGAGCAGTTCAATCTGCGCGAACCGCCGCCCGATGCAGGCGCGCTGCCCGTCGCTGAAGGGGATGTAGGCGCCCTTGGGGGGGTGGTAGAGTTGGGGGGAGGTGTCTGAGGTGCTGTCGGTTTCGTCGTTGGTGGTGGTGGGGGGGCCGCCGTTCATGGCTGCCGCGCCGTGGTGGGCGGGCTGATTGGAGTCCGGTGACAGGAGCCAGCGCTCGGGTTTGAACTCCTCGAGGTCGTTGTCGCGGTTCGAGAGCGGGTGGGACGGGTGATCCGGGTCGGCGGGGGGGCCGTGGGGCCACTGATTGGGATTGCGATGGGCGCAGTGCGGGGAGAGCGAGATGAAGGTGTGGGGGGGCACGGTGCATTTTTTCCCGTTGGCGATGATGGGTTGAGGGGTGTGGCGCTCGGTTTTCTTGGGGATCTGCGTGGTGGGGGGCAGGAGGCGGAGTTCCTCGTTCAGGACGGCGCCGGCCATGTTGGAGAAGAGTTTGGGGATGTCGTGGTCGTAGTCCCATTCCGAGGGGGGGCGGGATTGGAAGGTGGCGTCGAGGTCGCGTTGGAGGTGACGTTGGGCAGGGATGTTGAGGGCGAGGTAGACGAGGCAGAAGTGGATGGAGTTGGCGGTGGTTTCGTGGCCGGCGAGGATGAAGACGAAGGCGTTACCCATGATTTCTTCGTCGGAGAGGGAAGGGGTGGTGGTGGTGATGTTGGGGGAGGTGGAGCTTTCTTTGGAGGAGATGCCGGCGCCTTTGACCATGGAGGTCATGAGGTCGAGGGAGTCGCCTTCTTGGCCAGAGAGGAGGAGATTCTTCTTGTCGTTGTACATTTCGCGCATGTACTGGCCCCATTCGAGGTAGGATTGATAGCTTGATCGGGTGAGTTCAAAGGGAAGGATCTTGAGCAGAGAGGTTGGTAAGGCGATGACCGGGACGATATTATGCAGCAAAGATCCCAGCGCATCAGTATATGTCATTTGGTGCCCATTGATGAATTTGGGCTCCTGTGCCGCTTTTCTCTCCTCCACGTGAGAGCCAGGCCAAAGCATTGGAACGCCAAAGCCGGCGCTGCTTATGATATGTAGACTCAATCGCATTGCATCGTCAGCAATGGTGCGTAATGACCCCGTCCGCTCTTGACTTTCCCCAAACCAGCCGTTCAGCATGTCTTTTGTTTGCGCCAGGGTTTCCGTCCAGACCAAGTGACAATTCTTCTCTCCAAATGATGGATTGACGATCTTGCGGTGCCTTCTCCATTCCTGACCCTCGACGGTCACGATATTCGTCCCGTACACTCGTAGCGACTCATAGACTTCTAGAGCTTTAGGAAAATCGGTCTTCCGAGTTGTGATCTGGCTGATGACGGATGCTTCTGCCACATGCATCATGATTCTTTCGGGGGAAACAACGAGGAAAGTGTCTGCTCCCATGGTGGCAAAGGCTTCGTAACGGCGCGTCCAGCCCCAATCCAGAGTCATGTCGACCCACCATTCTGTCCATGGCTTGGGCAACAATCGGTATAGGGGAAGCAAAAGTAGGCAAGACAGCATGTAAAGGCGATTGACGGCGAAGAAGGGTGCAATCGTATAGGGGATGCCGGACGCTTTTGCGGCTGCGACGTTCCTGCGAAGTTGCACGATGAGTTTGACCAGGTACAAGGCGACCAGTACCATGCAGGCGGAAACTAATGTTGCGATCATTGCTTCGCTTACACACCTACAATGTACCTATTGGTGAAAGGACAAGGAGGGGGCCGAAGGGTCTTCGGGCGCTACACTCGAATGCGCTAGTGGGGCTAGCGGCCCATAAATTGTTCCTGAAGATCCAAATCATCAGCTATCGTCGAAAGACTGATGAAGAGTGCCATTTCATTGCATGGTCTTATGTCATGATGGCTCTTGAGAAGTTGGTCCTTCCCACGACCAAGTTGCAGAAAGTAGATACGGGTCAACGGGCGGACCGCGCAAGAGAAGAAAGATCAAACAGCACTTCTTCTATTTACAGATTGGCTAGGTCAATTCTACTTACAGATTGGCGACAATCCACCGAATGTATAATACCTTGCGCGTTGTGTTCCCGGTCGAATGAGGTAATGAAGTATACAAACCAGGAGAGTAGTATTGTTCATTACAACTTCGGCATGTGAGAGACAACCCCTACTTCAACACAGCTCCATGCTACTACCACAACGAACATCAAAACATCAAATCATCAATAGCTACTACCCCGGAATCAGACTCTTCAAATTGCTCTAGAGAGGCGCCTTTGGTCCACTGGTACCTCTGTCGTGTTTAGACTTACTTGGAAGAACGTGATGTGAGACCGTTGTCATAGTGTTTTGCCGCAGCTATCTATGACTATCGCATTTAAGATTCGAGGCAGAATGAGCCTCGCTTTGACATGTTTTTTTACTTGCTTGCTTCACAGCAAGACAAAGCTTATGCGTTGGCCCCATGCACTGAGACTGCCCCCATATACTGGGACCTGCCGCTTCAACGATAGCCGACAGCATATATGACAGGAACTACCGCGGCCTCATCTTAAAGAATTAATGACACTTTCACCTCACTTATCAACTTCAGGAACGTTCTCGGATCGAATCATCTAATCAATCATGAGGGCCCTCCTCAACCTACCTCGGGCAATGACCCTTGGCGCTATCACAGTGCAACATCTCACACTGGCATTCCCAGCTAATCAGCCCGGTACCGGCAACGACGCTACCATCGCGATGTCGAATAGTCCACTGGTCAATGCTACCAACGCGTTCAGTGGTGCAGCTTCCGCCTACTCTAGGTAACTCACTATTACTTTCCTAGCTGCCCCCTGGCCATTACCCCATTCCCATATTGATTGAATGTGGACGTACGAATACCATGGTACACCCATGAGACCGCGCACATATCTCTCTCCCGTACATACTTTACGACTGACTTAAGCTTCCTTGCCTTACACCAGCTTCCCACCTGGCCCTTGCCCGCCGGAAGACGTTACTTTTTATAGGGTCCCCAGCAGCAATCCTCCTGTAACCATCAAATTTCAAAATGTCGACAGGTCCCGGGGCCGACCCCCCTGGCGCGCTCAACCAGGCCGTAACGAAACCGCCACTCTCGAAATGCTCCAGGATGTCATCGAAGAATATTCGGACCCGACTAGGATTGACCAGAAGCTACTCCATCCCCATTACGAATGGGACGACGGTGGCCCTGCACCGCAAGTGTTCATCCAGATGGAGCCATGGGCGCCCGATCCATACCAGCCCCAGGATTTGTGGCTGACGCGTAGAGATTGGGCGAGCGCCTGCAGGGGTTTGCGAGACTTCTTGGAAGCTTATCCGGGGTTGGGGATATATTTTGAGGTATACATACTGTATACGCCGGAGGCTGAATTCCCTGCTGCGCAAGGTGTACTGTCGTTGGATGGACAAGAAACGCAACAGAGAGTGGATGTGACTTGATTGACGCATGCTGAGAGCTCGACGATGGAGGTGTCTATGGATGGAGAGAACATACGAGAAATCTACGATATACTTGTAGAAGCAAAGCCTCCGTGGTTGTTATCAAATTGCCCGATTATTTGTGTTACATATGTACAATGCTGTCATCATGCAGAATGGTGGAATTACGGAAATACAGGCGTGCCAAGACTAACCGCAATTTCTTCGCAAGTGAAGACCTTTTTGATCTCTCTGCACGCCTTCGCAGCATCTCTTCAAGGAGGGCTTCTGTCGCACTGGGCCGCTCTTCCTGACCATGACAGGTCTCTACATGATTGTTCTCCTTCATCTTGTCGTAGGGCCCAAGCGAAATGAAACATCGCGAGCTACAATCCGCCCGTGATGCCGTATGTCCTTTTATCTCAATAACTCGGACCTGAGGCCACAATGATGATGCAACGAGCAGCCTGATCTACAAGATAAAGTCAGTGTTTTCTTCGATGATTTAAATTATGCTTGACGCCGATTGTCACTTGTGATGTCATCTCGCGAATGGCCTAGCATGCCTCGCGGTGCGCCTGGAGGCTGTGCATGCAGGGTCCGGTTGAACGATTCTGCCTCCTGGATCAAAAGGCGAGAAGTACCCACATGGTTCGTTGCGAAATAATCAAGGTATTGCGTTTGGATCCTCCACCAACGAGAAAGTCTTTCCGTATCGCGAATATGCATGATTACTATGACCGTCCTCGCCATGATTACGACCGTCCTCCCACACCCGAAGAGTTCCACGATGTGAGATCTCATCAGTGGCCTCTGACCAGCCCTTACTTCGATGCCAAATGTATGAATGCTGGTCGAATAAAGAGGTTCACCAACCAAAAGATTCGATTCGGCGACAAGGAGGTATTTGACTACTTCAAAGTCGTCAACGGACATGGCGGTCAGTAGCAACCAGCTTTGTCTACTGGATCGGAAAGTTCATACGTCTTTCCAGAGCTTTGTTCAAATATCGCGCTCAGGGATATAGTGGTCTGTAGCGACGCCCGACATCTTGTCATGATATACGCTGAATGTTTCCAGGGCTGCTCTGAGGACCCATTACCCAAACATCGAGTCTTGTAAGTATTTCAATGTCCTTCTATCTCGCGGCTTTTAGTGACAAGGCAAGTCTCCTGAAATTGGACGCCAAGCTGCCTGGGACAAAACACTATAGTGTGCCTATCCGCAAAGGTCCTTTCTTGGAGCTTATGGATCATGCTGCTGTACCTCCGAATTTCCTTGATGCTCTGGTCAATAACAACGGTGTATATGCATCGTACAATGCCTTTGCCCCTGCAGCCACAGATGATTGTTTGGAGACCCGGCACATCCTGATCAAGCTACCCAACACAGCTCCTATATGGTCAGCCATACATTACCAATACGATGAGCGCAGTATGACTACCACCACTCTGATCATTGGCAGTCATTTGGACTGGATTGAAAACGCCCTTTCCAATGCCTTCCTTGGGTCAGCCATCTCTAATCAGCATGATGATCCCTTTGATATTCTTACAACAACGTTTGCAGAATTCTCGGAAATCATTGAGCTCAAGCGCTTAGCTGTTGACCATGAGGTCTTGGAAGTGGAAGATAGGACAGGCCTGACACCATTTCGGACAAGAAAGATTCAAAAGTCGGAAAGTTTAGATACGCAGTCGACATTGTCCCTTCACCGCGTGAGTGGGCATATACATTTCGTCGAGCGCGCAAGTAGCTTCCAAAACGAGTGCCTCGGGTTTTTGCTACAGCAGCATGAATTGCTGACCCAGAAAAGGCTACGTCAGCACCTTGACTCTGATCACCACCGTAAGATCGCCGTGGCAGCAGAAATGGCCCGCTATTCAATGGAACTCAGCGCATCTTATGCCCGCACCCGTAGCCGACAGCTCTTGGAACTCATCTATCGGATTGAGATGCAAGTGAAAACCGTTGACAATTTGATCGCACAAGGAGACGCGCGTGCCAATCTGGCCATTGCAGAACAGTCAAGATTGATCGCCATTGACACCAAGCGCGATAGCATCGCCATGAAGACCATTGCTGCTCTGACTATGGTCTTCTTACCTGGAACCTTCGTCGCGACAATCTTCAGCATGACCTTTTTTCAAGTCGAACAGGACGACAAGCATGCTCTCAAAGTCAGCTCGAACTGGTGGCTTTACGTTGTTGTCACTGTACCTCTGACAGTAGCAGTGCTCATTGCCTGGATCGTCTGGCTGAGGTGGAAAGTACGGTCCAAAGTGGAGCCATTCATCGCGACCGACAGCGAGAAGCAGGCGAGCAAGTGACTGGGGCTGGCAGCCTTT
The DNA here is from genome assembly GCA_001956345.1 of Ramalina peruviana. Lineage (NCBI taxonomy): Eukaryota > Fungi > Ascomycota > Lecanoromycetes > Lecanorales > Ramalinaceae > Ramalina > Ramalina peruviana. Next base: position 28,401 of record MSTJ01000181.1, on the reverse strand, counting down.
CCGGATCGCAACAGGGCTCGTACTTCTCGAGGAGTCATGCTTTGCCCGATCTTTCTGGTAGCACAAGGATGTCTACGTTTCAATATTGCGTCATTGCAAGGATAAATGATCACTCGAGGTAGCTCAAGTCTCATACAGAGCTGCTCTTATGTGAATTGTGCCTCTCTACGTTTCAAAGCCACGTCATCTTTACCAGTCGGCGATAAATGAGGGCAATTTCCTATCTCTTCAAGGGAAAAACAAGCAGAATCCGTCTCGTTGCCTTTTCAGGGAGGCTCAGTCATTTTCGTCTCATCTCCGAAGAGTGTCGTTATCGCTGGTTATGCGTTGGCTTAAGGCTGTTGATGTCCCACAAGCGGTCACACGGGACCATTCGCTGTGACTGCGTTTCGAGCTAGCGTCATTCGCCCCGACTATGGGTGAATTCTCAACGACTATTGTCTCAGGTGTGTGCTCAAAGCCAATTTGGACTCGACTACAATTACGTGATCTTGGGGGAGTCGTCAATCTGAGGCTGTTGATGTCCCACAGGCAGTCACACAGACACATCCGCCATAAGTGGGGTTTGAGGCAGCGTTGCTCGCCTCGGCCATGGGTGAATTCCGAACGACTCTTGTCTCAGGTGCGTGCTCGACGCTATTCTGGACATCACTACAAATGACATGACCTCGGGGGAGTAGCGGTGAAGGCAGACTACGTCTACCTTCACGCAAAGAACGAAACATCAAAGCGGGTCATCTGGGGGATTTTTGTAGGGAGGTTTGCTTCAATGCCGTCAACGCGTTTCGATTGCAGGCAGAGGTTGTGCAAGCGGTGAGGTACGCGGTCCAATAATTGGCATAAAAGGTTGTTGAGGTCCGCAGCTTTGGGTCAAATCTTCAACACGAATTCAGTTGCGTGCTCTGATCAACACACAGTTGATGACTCTTTGCTTTAGAGATTGATCAGACCATGGGGGACTATTCTGTCATAGCAACCTGGGACTACCAAGTAGGTAAAGACAATATGTGGGAAGAATGCAATTACATATTCAAATGCGAAGGACACCGGTAGAGATTCGTCATCACGCAAGCTACTACCAACCTTCACCCTCGACATCTAGCGCTGATGAATGACGTTAGGTTCGAAGTCAAGGATAATTGGCACCCACCGGCTACTGTCAGTGACGAGCTCGTGAGACAGATGATCAATTCTGTGGCTCAACAGGGGGCCGACGAGCTCAACAATGGAGCACCACTAACGGGACCCTCAGCCAGCCAAGTACCTGGTGGAGAACCTCGTACCGAAATATTCCAAGTCACGAGCTTGGTAAGTTGTCGTTTTTCTATTTGCTTATTCAATATGCATCACTCGTGGCTAATGCGACCGCGTTCTTCCAGCAACGGCTCAAGAACGAGCGAAACGAGGACGCAGACGCAGCTATCGTTGAGATTGATGTGGATGCTGACAAGCCATATTATCCAAATCAACTCGCCCTGTTCGACATATATCCGCCTAGAAAGCTGTGAGAAATGCTGGCGATCACATCTGAACATTCATAGCTGACCGTCTTGCCAGAAACGCTGGGTGGGGGGAAAACTACTTTTTGGGCTGTCTTAAAAACGCTCGCGCATTTCCACTTTGGGGAGGCAAAAGGCCTGGTAAGAGAGATCCACTGAGAAAAAAAATTCGGAAGACTCATTATCGTGTAGAAGTCCAGACATGGTACCCTTGTTGCACAATGTCTATAAATTGCGCGATGGCAAATGCGACTACAAGGAGAACGTGTCCTACCACAATTCCCGGTGGTATCGCCCCGACACCTAGGAGCCGCGCACCTCATATTCGCCATCACAAATTGCATGAAATCTCCCTCATGTATGCAGTCATGGTGATCCAGCTCTGTACACCTAACACCACTACCCCCTACCATACTGCAGATCGTCGGAACCCACCGTGAAGTCAGGGGAACGACCAACACACAATACACACAATATCCTGCATGCATGCACCTACAACCATCAAGCTAAAGCGCCACGACTCACCCCCAAGCATGCGAATTGACAGTTATACAACACCCAAAACACACAAACACCAAGAGCAGACACCATGAACACAGAAACCCTCACCCACCATCAAGTATGCAGCCCTAGACAGACACAATACAGCATTACAACTTTCTTTTGGAATGTATTTGTACCCCAACTGCAATTGCTACACCCGCCTTTCATTGCAGTGTCTGATCGGTCAGCTTGCTGTGCTCGAAGTCTTTTTCATCTTCGTCCTTGTCCCTGCTTGGCATACTCACAAAGCCTAAATTTCTTCATTTGAAGGATCTTTTCTCCTCCAGTTACTCGATTTTACCCTCCTGAAGGTCCATAGCACACGAATGCAAACCAGGCGGATCGTCTGGCGAAAGAGTTCAAATATGTGGCTCAAGGCAAAGTAAGAGTGTCTCCGAAATGATCCAATAGATACAAGAATAGCCAGATCGCAAAGGCCAGGAGATAGTATATCAAGACATGCATCCTAGTAATTGAGTAAAGACTGCGTGGTGGCTAGTAAGGTCCTGGAACGATACACAATAAAGTGCACTCAGATTTTTGAACGCTCTCAACATGAAGAGGAGAGGCAAGGAAGCATCTCTCACCACCATTGATACTTGTCCTCTACCGCACATGTCCTTTCCTATCTAATTTACTTTTGCGATCAATCTTTAGAGTCGTCGGGGGCACATCTCCAAGCTGACCTCAGCAAAGCCAACAGTCATCCCAATCGATTTTTGGAATAGTCAAATATACATGCTCCGCATCGGCTAACTTGAAAGCAGAAATGGCTATTGACTTTCTCTATCTGGCTTGCCCGCCTTGCCATGCCTATTGATCCTCTTCAAAGCATCCGTCGTAATTACGTCGTAACGCCGTCCCCTATCTTCCTTAAAATCCACCAGCGTCCAACGGTCTCCGAAATATGTCTCCTGCACCCAAAAATCCTCCCAGACTTATATAGATATAAAGTGTGCCCGACAAGGGCTAAAAACATTCGAGTCCGAAACTTGACCCCACATCCCAGTTTTCAGAACCTTTCCGACGGCTGCATCATCATTATTATTGCACCGACTCATATATATTGCCATTACCATCGAAGACCGTTCGCATCTCCCACAGCATGTCCTCCCCCAAATCCGTCATTCTCATTACCGGTACGTTCATAACCCCCTCTATTCCAACTGCAGTCCCGCGATAGCGGGAAATCCCATCCAACCCCACCCATCCGCCCCCCCAAAAACTCAGCCTCCCTTTCCCTCAGGCGCCAACACAGGCCTCGGCCTCCTCACCGCCCGCCTCCTCTCCCTCTCCTCCTCCTCCCCCTCAAACCCCTATCAGATCATCCTCACCTCCCGCACCCTCTCCTCCGCCGAACACGCCATCGCCACGCTGCCCCACCCCCCTGCCCCAGACACCACCCTCCCCGCCGCGACCACCACCACCAGCACCACATTCTCCGCCCTCGAACTCGACATCACGGACCCCAGCGCCGTAGATCGCGCGGTGGCGTATGTAGAGCGGGAATTCGGGTATCTGAATGTTCTGGTGAATAACGCGGCGGTATCGCCGAAGTTGGGCGGGTGGAGAGAGGATGCGCAGGTGGCGATGGGGGTGAATTTCGTGGGCGGGGTGGGGATGACGGAGGGGTGTAGGGGGKKGTTGGGGAGGGGGGGGGGAGGGAGGGGACGATTTGTAAGAATTGTTGTTTTTTATTTATCACTCCTTGTGTGCCTATTTTTGGGTTTGTTTCCTTTATTCGGGATCGAAGCATGCTCTGGCCCCCCTTTTTTTTCTTCATTCRAAAGCACATGATCTTTTCTTTGCCCCCTKGCCCCCCCCTCCCCCCGGGGCGCCAGTGCAGCACTCAAACTTCCCTTCTCATCATCGTCATCTTCTTCCAAAACACCCCCTCACTACCCAATACAAATATCTAACATTTCTTTGTACAGCCCCACGCATCATCTACCTCTCCAGCGGCCTCGGCAGCATCAGCTTAGCCTCCGATCCCAACGATCCATTTTACAACCTCGACGTAACCGCCTACCGGGCTTCTAAGGCGGCAATCAACATGGTGGCCGTGCAGCAGGCGAAGATCCTGGGGAAAGAGGGGATTAAGGTGTTTGTGGTGGATCCGGGGTGGAGGGTGAGTTTTTGAGTGATTGTTTGTTTCTGGGTCATGCTTTTCTTTTGGTGCCGGGATGTGGGATGAGATCATGTTGGAGATGTTTTTGTGGATGGGGATGGGGATGGTCCAGGATTTGAAAAGACGTGCAGCAATCTTGGATGGAGGGAGGATAAGCGTTTGCTGGGGTTTAGAGCACTTTGACGTTTGAGCTGACTTCACGTGTTTTGATTCAGGCAACTGGGTTGAGCGGCGATGCTGCAGCGGCGAAGGCGAGGGGCGCGGGAGATCCTGAGGGTGGGGCGCAGGTCGTTGTGGACGTGGTGGAGGGGAGAAGGGATGCGGATGTGGGGAAGTTTGTGCACGAGGGGGGTGTGCATCCTTGGTGAGGTAGATAGGGAGGGATGAACGGAAGGACGGAGGGAGTAAATTAAGCTTTGGAAGGGAGAGGGGGGTCATGTAAAGGGGTAAAGAAAGGGATGAGGTGGTGGAATGTGGTGAGGAGCGGGTATGGTGAGAAGCAATGTTTCTTAGAAGAAAGGGCGAGTCGGCGGGAGACAAGCGTGAGACAAGCATGCAGCGTGTCTTCCACAAAGGAAACAGTTGCACAATTTTCAGCAGACTCGTTTCGACTCCTGAAGAAGCGGCTGTTAGATTCTCATGTTGGAACTAGGCCTTCATGCTCTCAAATATCACTTGATGACAAATTATTCCCTGAGGACTGATATTATACCTTTGGAGGATCGAAAGCAAGTATGAACAACTCGGAGCCAGCTGAACGCCGGCAAGTCTAGATAAGAAGCCCCGGTCGTAGTAAGTGTAGCGTCGCATTTGTAAAGGTGAGTGCTCCATTTCTCGCTTGTAATACTGTAGCAGTCAATCCCAATTCAGAGCAAAGATCTTCTGCTGTGACGGCATCCTGATTCTTGAAAGACGAAGTCTCACGAGATGTCACGGGCGATTTTGAGACCATGAATATTGGCGTGGCCATAATGTCCCCGCGCTATCAGAAAGCGGATCTGATGCGGTCTTTGAACCCGGCCGGCAAGTCACCCCAATTCTGATCATCTGACTTCCCGTTGACAGAATTCTGATGGTCACCACGATGGCCTGGACCCCAACACTCGTGAAAGTCCTCCGGCAAGCTGACGCCTAGCTTTTCATATTCGGCTCTCACTACCGGATCATAGGTGGCAGCATGAGTGGACTGCGTTTTGTCAACACGCTCCTTGCAGACAATTGCTGCGGCCGCTTGCTTGTTGAGAAATTCTGTATACACCTTTTTGGTAGGCTTTCGGAATGGACAACAGTCGCCTATCAATAGGGTCAGCATGAAAAACGACCGTGATGTTGTGTTGGTCGAGCGCTTACTGCATGGATTGGGACGCCCCACATGAGCAGCGCGTAGGCGGTGCTCGAGCTGCTTCAACAGGACAGCGATTTGCTGTCCGATAGGAAACTTCCATTCGTGATAGATCGCAGGCAAACCGCGCAGCTCATCATAGGCTTTGTGTAGGGCCACGAACTCGGCATTCTTCGGATCAGGAGAATCAAGAAAGCAGCAGACACGATGATCCCAGATGTACAGCCACTGCTTGGCATTGATCTCAACTAGACACATGTCAGCTTGTCTGTTGCTTCTGTGATTGAAAGAAGATCATACTCTCAATGCCCGTCTTCTTGTACTTCAGGATTCTTACCCGCTGCCCTGTGCTCATGTACTCGAAGTGAGGAGCCATGGCTTCGCCTGTCAACTGGTCCTTTGCATTACCACACACGTAAGTGTTGACCTCTCGCCAAGTAGGGACCGCAGCATTCTTGGGATTCTTGTGCACTTTGGGCGATCCAGGCAGCAGAGCGTCAAAAGCCTCGGCCTTGAAGCGGGCTTCATCTAGAACGCCATTCTGCGCACACAGGAGGTCTGTGCCGGAGAGGTAACGCTCATAACGCCTAACGAGGCAGTCCTTGAAGCCGCTTGGGACCATCAGTTCATGGGCCATCTCGGGGTGGTGTTGGAGATAGACAGCCACTGAACGAGATGAGCGATGTCGGATGTAAGTGGGAAGGAGTCATCACATACAGTTGGCATTCTTGGAGGAGAGAAAGTCCATCTCTTCGGCATGCGAGAGACGCATGCATTTGGTTTCGTCGCTGACAACGGCGTTCCAGTCGCGGAATTTGAGGTCCATGGGCTCTGCGGGCGTTTGACTTTGCGTGAAACTGGCGGATGAACTCATTGTGGATGTTTTGTTACCTTTATTATGCCCAGAAGACCAGAATCTCCCAAGCGTCAGATCGATGAAAGAAGAGATTGATGTAGAAAGCCTTGCAGATGATACCTGCATTCATCAACTGGAGGACAAAGTCAGTGAGGTCAATAGAATTGCTCGAAGGCCGACCTGGAGGATGAATCGTGAAAGCGAGTGGATGGTCGTCAGGATCTAGAAATGCGAGCAGGTCAAGAAGCGCGTACTAGCGGATAGGCGCGCGGTGATGAAAGAGATTCGGGAAGACGCGTTTCACGGCAACTACCTCACTGAGAGCCATCGAAAAGTCCTACAGACAATTTCAGGCAGGCTACTGACATAGAGGTGAAGATTTCAAGGTTGTGACAGGCTTTCCGGGTTTTATCTTCTGTCCTCTTACAAGAAGGGGTCACATAAGTCGTCTGAAAATCTGACCTAGCGATACTGCAAGAAAACGAATACTCCTGCCATTTAGCTCAAGAACTTTCGGCAGAGAAGTGTTTTACTAGGAAGAAAACGCAAGGAGACTAGATACGCTGACGTCCAAATTGTGCCAGTTTCGAATCCGTTCCGACCATGGCCCAATGAGGTCAGACATCATGTCCTCTCTTTTCTCTGCGAAGTACATTGGGAGTATTGTTAGGAGGGCGCTAGTGATAAAATTCAATCGGAGTATTGGGATTGACAAGCGATCTTGGACGAGTCAGAAAATTTTCAAGGCACCGAATGTGTTGCATCTGTCAGAAAAGCCGTTCAAGATCGTATATTCGTAAATCATTCCACATTGCTGACCTACATTTTCATGCCGCATAGCTGCTTAAAGCGTACGTCAACGTCATCAATGGCCGCCAAACGTTACAGGAATTAGGCTAGCCAAATCAAAGCCCCGATCATATGTTAGGTGGCACAAAATTCCCAATGAAGACGACCAGAACGGCACAGTAGCTGCAGGTAAGCGGTTAGTGACGGTGGTCAACCTTCGGTTCCGCAATAATTACACGGCACTGCAACGAAACGAAAAGTTCTTCACATCAGAGAAAATTTAATGAATGGCTTCCGAGGTGTTCTCTTGTAAATATTGCTGTACCTTACACTGATTATGAAATGTGAGAATTATTAGATATTACATTCGACACTCTCCCATGTACTCGAAAATGGCCCTTGGCAATCAAGACTCAATTAAGTGAAGAGGGGAGACTCACGCAGCAGTGGCCCCAAAGATCTCATGCCGCTTCGCCTTTGTGAAGATCATTAATGCGGCGCTGAATAGCAGCGTGAATACAAGGATCGTAACGATCTTCGTCTTGTTGCTCTCCGGCACCAGGAACAGCAAGGCCGTAGGAATCAGCAGTAGGAGGACGGTGACTATTGTGAGCATCACACGGACCAGAATGTCAATTCGCTCTTTGCTGTAGAGATGGACATAGGCATCGTCGCTCTTCTTGCGCTGTTCGGAGGAAGTGAAGATGGCCTAAGCGTTGGCGGAGTCAGTGAGTAAGTCGGCGCAGGCAAGGAAAACGAGGATGGAGGTTTTGCGAGGAAGGAAATACCTGGATGAGAGGGCGTGGTAAACAATCGAGCATGTCTTCAACCATGCCGTCAAAACAGCCGGCTTCCTGGCCGGTAGAAAGAGAAACGAGATCGTCGCCGTACTTGGTAAATGTGGTTTCCTCGCGCGTGAGGGGTTTCCGATCCCAGATCCAGGTCTTCCAACTGTGGTAGTTACGTGATGAAGGTGCTTTCAGGGCGACAGTAGATACAATTCGACTGATTAAATCATCTGGAGACATAGATTGAGTCAGGTGTGACAACCTCCAATTCCCTGCAGAGGGTGGCCTACCATATTGCTTAAGCTTCTCATCAATTTGCGTAATCAGAGTCTTCCGAGAGTATTCCTCGGGGATGTCTGGTCGATTTTCTTCATCCAATTTTCGCGAGCGGAGCGCGGTAGGGTACTCGTCCTTATCCTCGTCGTCCATGGCCAACAGTCTCCGCTCCATTTCGTTGAGTTCATCTTGACGATAAAGAAGCAATCTGTTCCTCAACCATCCGTATTTGCGGCACATTAGAAAATTAGGGTCGCTGGCTTGGAACGCCGCTAATTGGGGATAGCCTTCCGGATGGTCGTCAACTTGTGATGGGTCAGTACGGGATCACGTTTTATGTGCGCTGGGTTCGCACTTCGCTGCACTAATTTTTTCCTGCCATCGTCTTTTCTATGTTCGGACATTATGTGAAGTGGCCCAGGTAGAGGCAGTTTGTGCAGAAAGTTGAATATCCTTGACTGTCGACCTTTCTCCGCGTCATCTGCAATTGGTAAGAACTGAGGAGCAGCCGTGAAGAGGTTGAGACCCACCTTGACTATTCGCGGTCGTACAATTTTCGCTTGGCGAAGCTTTCTCGTCAATTTCCTCAGTGTCGCTGGTATTCGATACTGTTATGACGCAATCATTCGAAGCAAAGTTTGGGGATCCAACGACTGTGGGAGAAGACTCCACTGATGATACAGTGTCCGGCACTGCGGCGGCCATCATGGGTCACAATATTAACGATGGCGCTGCCAATGTAGACCAATCTATCCCAAATTCCAGAGGTAGCTAAGCATCACGACTATAATGGAGGTCCACGTTGAACTTTTACATGACCTAGGGAGGCTCGGAGGCTAAAGGACACAGCCCCCGAGGCTGACTCGTTTCGGGGTTCTGGACTTCTGGATGCGCCCCTGCATGTGCCCCTCCTCCTAGCCGCATCAGTGATTGGTTATGACTGAGTCACTACTATCCGTCAAAGGAAGCGATCAGACATCAGGCAAAGCTGAACAATCCGAATGGGTCTACTAGTATTATGAAGTCTCCACCACTCATCACGAAGGCGCGCAACATGCAGTCGTAAGATTCTATGAAGGAGCCCCATTACACAAGCTTTGTAGCAGGAGACATGTCTGCTTCCGAAACAATTCTCAACCTTCCTGTATCGCCATCCTTACATTGCCACTGCCCATTTCCAAGTTTCTTGACAAGGATCTGGATCTTGCTTCCTCTGGCTCCTTTGACTTTGGCCGTCCCACCCTCTTCGTATCCGACTTCCTTGAACTGGGATGTATTGTTAGAGGTGTTGGGCTCAAGCATGTGATTCTTATCCAGGATCAGAACCTACGTCCGCAACTTTATCCTTTGGCATTTCCTTTACGCCGCTCCTCCATACAGGGCCTTTAGAATCATTGGTTGCCACCTGACTGGTAGTCAATGAGACCGTTCTATTACATGCAAGGGCGGGTAGTATTTCCAGGGATTCGTACGATTTCCGGTGCACCACTCATGTCGGCGAGCTTTGTGATGTTGTGACCCTAAAGGAGACAGAAGAGCGAAGATGGAGTCGCTCGCTGCGCTTGTCGCAGGTATGTATAGATGTTGCGTAGGCTGACGCTGTCGAAGCAATGTTGCGACTCCCGGGGGCTGGGATCTCAGCTTATCTTCTTATACGCCTTGATAAGGCTGGCCATGTTCGTCTGAGTCATGTGGTATCTGCTCCAAGCCCAGCCTGCATATAGGTTGCAACCATAAACGATCTTCCAAGCTAGTGCTGTCCAGCCTACTGCAAGGCAGATTCCCGTCTTCGGGTCAATGGGCGGGCATTTTATGTGCATCACTTCTGCCGCTTACTCCGTAATGATCTAATGGATGCCTCCAGATTTGAGATGCACAAGGCAGCCTGATAACCTCCTGACCAAAACTTCGCTCAGAGTTCTAGTTCTGCCCCCTCTTTGTAAATGCACGAGTATCGGTCTATGGAATTTGCAATGAAAGTAAGTCAATCACTGATCGTCCGCGTTGCAAATATGCTCGACCCATAAATTGTTTCAAGCAGCGTAGCGACCCTATGTATCTTCAAGGCGGGGCCGTTTGATAGCGTTGGGCGAGGATCCCGAAGTGTCTGTCCATGGGAATCGAGGCCAAGTAGAGGATTTCTTTCTAGGGAGTAGAGGCTTTGTAATCGCCCCTTGACGGTTGATGCGACCGGCCACTTCAGGGCTCCAGTCATGGGCTGGATGAACGGATCCTTCTCCATACATAAAACGTATCACATTCTGCTTGCAAGCCTTTGCATCGTTCCCAGTCAAGGTCTCTTGAATCTTCTTCAAGCGGCGTCTTGCACACGCTCTCCTGATGATGGGCCGTAACTTCTGGATCTGTCTTAGGACGCCGCGCATGTGCTCGATTCTTTCTTGAGGAGCATAAAGACTTTCGACCCTTACTTCATCGACGTGTGGCAGGTACTGCATTTTCAAGGCGATCTGGCTCAAGACTGTGTTGATATTTAGCGATTGGTGTAGTCTGAGAGTGAGGCTCAGACGTGTGTCTCCGTTCGGTTCCGGATTGCCGGTGGAGGGTGCAACGCTTTGCGGTCGGAGCCATATCTTTCCGTGATCCTGTTTCGCAGAGTCGAACAGCCAAGGTTTGCGGTGAAGCTCATCCATATGATACAATTCACGATAGAGCTGAGAGGTGCAAAAGCCCTTGACATTCTGCGTTTTCAGTCTCTGAAGACAGTCTGTGAAGCACTTGGTGAAAGATCCACGTTGTTTGGGCGAGGGCACGACCTCAGTTTCTCCCGCAGATGACAGAATCTCAAATTTCTGCTTGCCAGTGGGTGCATGGGCAAACGCTCTGGCACCATAGCAACAATCGATGATGAGAAGCTGGTCACAGATTGGCCATCTGAGACATGTCCAGAAGTCGTCGAAGAATATAGCTGGATCGCGGTCGCTTCCAACGTCGGCTGTACTGGACTTTGTCAGTACGGATTGATTGCAGGATGAATCAGAGGGAGGATGGCATACGCAGCCCACTTGAACTTGCTGGTCTCCGAGCCTGAATAGCCGTGTCCACCGTAATAGATGATAGCCAGGCATTGCGGCGAGTCGTACTCATGAATGAATTCGGTGAGCTTCTTGAACAAGCTCGTCTCCCAGCGAGCCGATGGAATTTCGAAAAATTGGGTCTCGAATTGGAAGTCCTTGGCAAAGAGTTCTCGGAGCCTGTCTACCTGGGATCAAGTTTTAGCTGCAGTGCCATGCCATGCATATGCAATCGCACGAACCTCGGTGGTCTTGCATTGCATGTCATCATCCTTCCAGGTCAAAAACAAGGCACCAACTCGGTCGTAGCCTGTCTTGCCATGACTGTAATGCCCTGCCAGGGTCTTGTTGAATTCGATTTTGGCCTCCTCATCCTGCAGCACCGCCTCGCGTCCTGGAAAATATGGCGATTCTGGGGGGTTGGCAGGCTCGCGTGATCTTGTTAGAACGGACGGGTCGTTCACTACTGGCGCCATTCGAGGTATTGGTGCCTGATTGTACAGCTAGCAATTTGAAGAGAACTACTAGTGGGAAAGGAAGGCGAGTCGAGAAGGCCAACGGCTTAGATTGTGTTCTTGTATTGGAGGTCCAGATCCCTCAGCCTTGTTGCAGGAGGCGGAGCGAAAGCCATGGTCGTTTCAGCCGCCAAGGCTGGCAACAAGACTCATGATGCTTGGGTAAGCTGCAGTATGAGAATGTTACCTTTGAGACGTCACATCTCACCCCGCTGATCTAGAGACCGGCTCGAGCGGATTCCAGATTTCATGCTCCGTCGGCAGCACTTTCTACAATTTGCCCCTCGCCCCATTGGGCCGATCTGAGTCTGGATGGCGGGCCGAGGATAGCCCGCTGGAACACCCGGAGCTGTCCTATTTTTAGCGCGCGGGAATCTCCGGCGCCCCGTCGCCGTCATCTATTGTCAAGCAATATCATTTCATTGCTCCCTTTTAAGACAGTCTTTTGACTATTGTGATTCACGATCAGTATGAGCCTTTCGGCATTGGCTTTGACCTCAAAGATGAGAAAAGAACGGGCCAATGTGATTGTTGGCCTACATTCACCATCCCTTATAAGTAAGCAGGGTGACCAAACTCGTGTCATCATGCATACCCTCAAGACGTCAGAGTCACATCTCAAGTATGGCTCACGATACAGGGAGTATCGAAGCTAAGACATCTTTTCTAGCACTCTGTTTGATAAATATTGAATGGGATAGAACAGAATCGAGTTTGGGGGGCGGGAAGCCCCTTGTTCACGCCGCACACGCCTCTGCCTCACAATCATGGCTCGATATTCAGAGCCTCTTCTCTACATTGGTAAGCTGCATCAGCGCCTTGCATTCGATCACGCGTTTCACGTTTCAATTTTGGCCCCCCATCAGCACTCTTTCATGGATCAGCTGACCGTAACCGAAATTATCACGGATATCAAGCGGCGCGCTGTCCGAGATATGCTAGACTGTCGTGACAAACGAAAGCCTCAATTTTTAGGTTCTAGTGAGACTTGCTAGTAGAATCGTCCCATTTTCTACATAGATGTCTATTCGCCTCTGACTATCAATCCGGCGTCATTTCCTCATTTCGCTTCCTGCGTTCTCCTACGAGTTGGTAAGACTAGTGTCATTGTAACGCAACACGCCTCTTGATCTATCCTTACTGTACACACCATTTTGGCAAAACAGAAATAGTTTCTAGCTATGAATGATCGCAATGCAGACTTCTGTAACAGACTCTTGTTGGCGGTCCGGGCTAGAGAACCACATTGAGCGCAAAGCTAGCACGATGTGATGTACATAAAGTCAGCTCTGCGCCCTTGATCCAGTATCTTGCTCTCTAAGTCAGCGTTTTTCTTGCAAATCTCCAAAGACTTCTCACGATGGCCAGCTTTCTTGTCGCCTTACCTGCGTTACTCGTTCTCCCTGCTTTCGCGTATGCTCAACTCGCGACTATCACATCATACGGACCGGGTTGGGTTGCCCATTCATACCGTTATTCCCAAGCTAACATCTTCATAGGTCAATTCTGCCAAGGCTACTCCCCCGGCGGCGGCGATGAGTGTATGACGATCCCAGCTGGTTGCTATGTCGTCCCATCCGGATACAACGTCGTACCAGAGCTGCATTGCTCGACCACCACGCCAGCTTCATCGGCTTCAAGTGCCACCCCGTCAAGCACCTTGGTGACAACGACTCGACCCGCATCAAGCACTGCTACTTCTGCGACTTCTTCGTACGGCCCAAGCACTTCTGTCCCGAGCACATCTACCCCGAGCACTTCGACCCCAAGTACTCCAGCCTCAAGCACAGTCCAAGCATCAAGCACACCAGCAGTGTCGAGCGCGACCTCCTCAGCGTTGAGTTTCATCACCACGCCTTTGACGATAACTACTGGTCCTACTAGCACTACTCCCACCACCACCAGTGCATCTTCCAGCGCAGGAGGAGCTGCTGCTTTAGCCGGCCTTGTTGGCGCTGCCTCTGATGCGTCGTCCAAGGCAAATGATGCTGCTAAGACGTTTGGCTCAGATCCTTCTCCAGACAATCAACAAGCACTGAAAGACGCGGTCTCCAATGCTCAGTCACGTATGTCGTAACAACAGATTAGAAGATTAATTGATGCTAACAATATCGTGCTGTAGAGACGTCCAAGGCCAAGGATGCTGCAGACGCCACCAATCTTACAGACCTCGTCAGCAAGCTCGACGAAACACTGGCTCAACTCACAAAAGCAGCATCAGAATTGGCGAAAGCCGAGGCTTTGGCAGACATGGCTGCGGCTGTTGCACCTGAGCTTGCCGCAGCCCTCGCAGCTGCGACTGCTGCTAAAGAAATATCTGACGAAAATGACCCTTCTAAGCCGACTAAGAAGCCGACAGACAGTGCACAATCTGCCAGCGCTACCATTACATCAGGATCTCCATCAAGTTCTGTGACCTCATCAGCCACTCTCTCGTCTTCTTCGGGTTGTCCAGCCTGTGTTGAATGTGCCGATTCCACCATTGCGCCTGGTCCAAGCCCTACCCCAGATGATCCCTTTCCGCAATGGACACTTACTGGAGGTGATGATGATGGCAGTGGCGGTAATGCGTCGACACGAAAGACCAGACGAAGATTCCCCCAATCTCTCGAACGACGAGCCACTGACCGCGAGATCGAGATATGCCAAGCTACCGTCCAGGTACCCGCATACAATTCCTGGAACGGTGCCGGAGTCGGCAACAGCTACTCATCCTACTACAGCTACAAATACAGCAACGCGAAACCCGGCTCCTGCGTCAAATACGACTTCGACATAGTCACCTCCGCCACGCAGCCCGACACCAAATCCTACGCCACCGAGCACATCTACGAGATCCAACTGATCAACATTTTCTTGAACTGGATGGCCGACAACAACGCCGAACTCCAAGCCTTCCTCGCCGCCAAGAACAACAAGCAACCCCCTCCCAAGAACCCCGCCAACATCTGCAACAGCCTCTTCAATCAACTCCTCTTCGGCCAGGGCTCTCCCTGGACCACCACCAAGTTCGGCGGCAACGGCGCCATCGGAACGCCCGGCAGCCGCCCAATCGACGAGCTAGTCAGCCAACTATCCGGCAGCGCGCGCGCCACGGAGATGGTATATCTCGAAGACGGGCTCAACGGGCTGAAAGCCCAGCTCTTCGGCTCCAAAACCCCTTCCTCCTTCACCAAACTAGTCGACAAACTCGCCATCCTCGCGCGCTCCGCAATGGTCTACGGCTACCTCGAAACCAACGAAATCTCCACTGTTTTCAAGGCCGTTTCCACCCGCATGAAGACCTTCTACGCCAAGTTAGATACGGCCTGCGCGGGCAAGACGACGGGGCCCTGTGCCGCGAAGATCAAGTGGGCCGATAGCTATCAGACGTGGCAGGCGGAGTACCTCGATCAGATCGACGCGAATTGGAAGGCTTGGAAGAACACGCAGCTGGATGGAGCCAAAGCGCAGTTGCGGTCGAGTTATCCGGGGCAGGCGTGGGCGAAGACGTTGTTGGCGAATGTGGAGGCGAATGTGGATTTGCAGGATGCGTATTATCATATTGCGGGGGATTTGAAGATTTGAAAAAGGGGGGGGAAGGGTTGCCAGCATTTGGTTTTCTTGGTCTAGGTTTGGGTCATTTTCCATGTAAAAACTTTTCACGGATTTGGGAGGTTTTGATCGGATGATGGTGTTGATGCGTAGATGCAGTCGAAAGGCACAGAAGCAGCTTCGGCATCAGAATGGTTGGGCTTCTGCTTCCACATGTTCACTTGGCCCAGGCACCAGCTTCGGGTACAAACTACCAGCCTACAGGCACGGCCTATGTGTGGCAAAAGTGATGGTGGTAGTGAATGACACTCAACAATCCCAAGCTAACCCTTCCGAGACGACCTGGCACGTCCAGCATCGAGAGCCGGTGGCGCTTATAGAATAGGGGTAAGTCATGCGTAAACAGACTACTCACGCCAATATCTCAGCGAGCAACAGAGATATGATGGTCAGAAAAGATGCGTTGGAATGCTGAGGACGAGGAGGATGTGGGTAGTGAATAATCTTCAGTGAAAGGCAACAATTTTTTTTCTCTCTTGTTTTGGATATATATGACTTGCTCTGCTGGGTGAGTGATCGTTACGTGGACATATCACACATAGCTGAACACTGGATGTCTCATCAGAACCAGCGGATGCGTGCTATGTAAAGATAGACCAACATTTGCAGTGCACCCATGAAAGAACGTGATCAGCCTTTTCAAGACTTCGATATGCCACTTAATTAGCCTGACTAAAGGTTACCATATAGCAAACAGTCATAGTACGGTTTCAAGATTAAGTCAAGATGATTGATCGTGTTGTAAGGCATATTGCAACATGATCGGGTCCCCAAGTAAACTTTCGCGCTTGGACAGCGTGGACAACCGTGTCGAGCATGGCGCAGCGATATCGAAATGTGGCGGCGCTGTTGAACGGCCGGGGGGGCATATGCTGCTGACCCTACCATACTATGCGCGCTGGATCCTGCTAGGACGGGGAGAAGTATTCGTCGAAAGCCGGGCCGGGGGGGTAACACCATCAGCAATCGGGTGCGTGGGGGGGGCAATGTGGGGTTTGCAAGAGGCTGGGAGGGATGGTGATGGGAGGAAATGGTCCTGCACGGTGGGGGCATTGGGGAAGGCGGAATGGGTGGATGGATGGATGGATGAGAGGTGGGGAGGGTTTGAGCGTTGGATTTGCTGGATGGGGAAGGAAGGGGAATCGGGAGTCGGGCTTGGGCGTAGGGAGGTCTAGGGGATTTTTATGGAGAGTTTTGCGGGGGGGTAGAGATGGTGGGGATTTTGGGAGAATGTGGGGAGAATGTGAGCAAGGATTGAAGTGGAGAGGTTTTTGGAGATGAAGGAGTCGATAGGATTGATGGAGGCTTATCCAATGGCAGGATCGAGGTACCACGTACCCTCTCAGGCAGAAATAGCTTCTTTCCACATACCAGAACCTACAGTACGCCAGCGTTTCTGGCTTAGAGTGCGGTATCTTGGGAGATGCTATTCAACACCTTCAACCCTCCACACCTTCACCGTCCCATCCCCACCCACACTGATCACCCTCCCCTCCTTCCCTTTTCCCTCTGCATCACCATCACCACCAACCCAGCAAACCCCGCCAACCCCCTCCTTATGCGCTCCATGTGTACTCACCCTTCCCCCCGGCTTTTTGACCGACCACACAAAGACATCCGTATCCAGCCCCCCACTGACCGCTCTCTCCGCGCGGTGATCCCAGGAGATGGATGTTACACGCGCGGTGTGCGCGGACCACCTTTCTATAACCGGGGAAGAGTACTCGTTAGTGGGGGAGAAGACGAGGATGCGGCCAGACGAATACCCGATGGCTAAGTAGGGTTGTTTGGAATTGGCTGCCGCGGGGTTGGAGAAGGCGAGGCAGGAGATGGAGGAGGGGAAGGCGGGGAGGGTGTGTTTGAGCTCCAGGCCCCGAGGTGAGTAGATGCGGAGAGTATTGTCATCGCTGCCGACGGCGATGGACTCATCTGTTGCGGCTACAGCGACGGGGGAGAAGGATGTCGAGAGGGTTTTGATGACGCTGTTGTCGGTGGAGGAAAGCAGAGTTATTCCCTTGTGTGTCACTACGACGATGCCCGCGGAGCAAGTGGCGCACCCGCGGGGTTGTCCGTCGGTTTTGTAGTGTGAGCCTGTGAATGTGGGGATGTCCGTGGAGGAGTGGGAGATGGTGCGGAGGGAGTCGTCCCATGCTACTGAGTAAATCTTGCTGTTGCCGTTGTCAGAGGCGAGCCCGGAGACGTAATTCGTATGGCCTGCGCCGTCGACGGTGGTTGCCTTGCCGTTTTCCGTAGACCAGGCGCAAATCCGACCGTCGGAGGAGCCGGTGAAGAGGGTTGGGGGTTGCGAGGGTGTGGGAATTATGGCGGTGGTGTTTCTTTGATGACCCTGCACAACCTGAATCGGTTTGGCGGACGACGGAGAGAGGTAGTTGAGATCGCCAGACAAGGCGAGAGAGATGATTATACCATCAGAGCGCGCGGCAGGCCATGTCACTCCGACTTGGTGGTCCGGGATACTGACCACGCCCTCATCAGAGCCCATGCGCCAGGTGTGGATCGCTTTTCCGACTTCGGCGTCCCAGATCTTGACAGTCTGATCGGCACTGCAGGTCGTGAAGCGTTTCGAGTCGCTTGACCAGGACACGCCGAAAATGCTGCCCTTGTGCTCACCATCCCCGATTTCGGTTTTCGCTTCCCCAGTCTTGCCGTCGTAGAGAAAGATCTTGCGGTCGGCGCCCACGCTGACGAGTGTGCTACCATCAGGGCTAAACCCCAAGCCGTAAACATACCGCTGATGCCTCTTCAGGCTGGTGTTGAACTTGAACGGTACACCGTGGTAGAAGACCGTACTGGCATCATCCCCCGCAGTGGCTGCCCGCAACGGCCGCTGCTGCCGTATGCTCACGCAGTTGATCTGCGCAGTGTGGCCGCTTATTGTCCCCACGCTGTTACCCGAGTCGGCCGTTATGCAATGGCCGAATTTCTCTTTGCCGTCGCCCACGGCGATGATGCGCTGGCTGTCGCCGTCCCAGGCCAGATCGTTGATCTTGCCGCTTATGATGGGAAATTCGCCCTTTGTAGTGCCAGAACCGGTGCAGTCCCAGACGCGGACGGTACCGGCGACGTCGCCCGATGCGACATAGTAGCCTGAGGGGGAGAAGCGGGCGACTGTTGTGGTGGTGGTGTGGGCAGTGTACTGGGTGCTGAGGGCGGGGGAATCAATCGACCGGAGGAAGATGGATTTGTTGGACTAGCGAAGCCGTCAGCCAGGCTCTTTACAAAGCAACTCATTTGGAAGAGGCTTGAATACTGCATAAGCGATTCGCTCGCCTTTGGGGTCACTGGCTATTGGGGTGGGCTGGCCCCTCGTGGTCGACGGCTGAGCTGCCCATATACTTTCTGCAGGATTATTAGATCGTTACAGCGTAGACTACGAATGATGCCTTACCAGCTTTAATAGACATCTTTTCAACAACGGCTGTGCAATCTACATGACAGGGTGAGTGCAGGGAAGTAAACAATGGGGCCTGGGAGTCTGCCTGCCCCTATGACGTCGTCGCTACCGTGTTGCACAACATTTAGGGGGCATTAGAGACATGCGAGCGTAATTAAACATTACTTTTGTGCCATTGTGTCTCTAGTGATCTGATCTATGTCACCAAGTCCACCTTTGCTAACATTGAGAGATGACTTCTGAAGGTGGCCCATGAGCAAGGTGCTAGCCTAGCAATGGGGTCTTCCATGACCCCCTGTCCTGCTTCAAGCAGTCCCTTCTTTGGCCGCAGAGGATGAGCTATGATGATCATGCCTTGGTAAGTCGATGCTTTTTGCACGAATGCCACATCGTGCCAGTGTGTTGGCAATATTTTTCCCTCTTCGATGTGTATGAGGTTTATTCGCATCGAAAACCATGAATGGAAACAACAAGTCACCTAATGCCCCTTAGATGCTCGATCGCTCCCTCTTGCGGAAATTGCATGCTTTGCCCCCGATCCCTGTCATATATGATTGTAATTGCCCCTCAAATGACCTTCAGGCAATCGTCGATTGGATCCCGTCATGGTAGGAGGACCGTGGGCTTGATCGCGACGTGGCACTCGAATGACTTTTTACCGCCATAAGTGAGATGATGTTCCTCGAAACATGCCTTGACCTTGTCGAGGAATTCGTCAAAAGTCTCCTCCAAGTGGTAGCTGATCGAGATGTTGTACCGCACATTTGGCCGGTCGTTGGGAGCCTGGTCACTGTCGATTTGTGACAAAAGCGGGTAGATAGCAGCTTGGATGAGGTGCGGGTGGCTCATTGGGTTGACAACCTTTGTCACGAGGTCAAAGAAGGATGCGTGAGTGACACGCTTTTCTGGATCATCCTTGGGTACGGCGGCGCTGCTGAGCTTCATCTTGACGGGTGTTGTACCCTCTTCCAGAAGCTCAACATGGAGTATGGTCGAATGTGCCTGGGCAAGGGACAATATCCTAGATGATCGCTCAAGGAAAGGGCCTCGCTTTTGAGGAGTCGATGTTGAGACCCTTTTCATCCATGGTCCCGTTTTCGTTCCGGATTTTGACGCCAGTGTCGTCGGATGAGGCAAGTCTAAGGCGGGTGAATGTTCATCAGTGGGCGCTCCACGCTGTGGTAGACTGCGATCAGGAGATGTCTTCGGTGAAGCTGCGTCAGAAAGGAACGCGGACTCCGAGTCTCGTTCTATGACGCCTCCATCGTGAATGGGCCCCAGCTTGGAGAGGGCAAGGTGAGCTTTCTGATACTGTTGGCTGCCAGCATCTTCACTCCCCGAAGGTCCGCTTCGTATGCCGTTGCTTGCCACCGAATTATTAGCAACATACTTCGACAGGGACATCGCAATTGGCCCAGTGAATTGTTTAGGAGCATTAGGCCCCTGCCACTGATACCAATAGCAAGAGCCTCCTGTGTTTTCAATTGGGTCACCCGGTTGCCAAGTCCGCTTCATTGCTTTGACGATGTACCTCTGGCGGTTCATCCTGAGGCAGGCAAACGTCCTATCGCCCCCCCGAAGCTTGTACCGCACGTAGACGACTGTACTCTTTCTAGGCTTGTCAACGTACGGAGGCAGGATCATGACTTCCTTCTTGTAGCCGACATTACCGCGCTGGGTGAATGGCGGGACCTCTTGCTTGTAGAAATGACGGCTTTCGTGGAGGAATTCGATACGTTCATTGGAATGGGCCATTGTAACAAAGAGACAAAGACAGCTCGTAAAATGTGGAGGCAGTGACTAGCTTGTCAAGAATAAAAAGGGAAGAGCCCGAGATTTGAACCGAGAATTGGCTTCTCGAAAGTGTCTTGTTGGTCGTTGCTCTGAGTACTCACGATGAGAAAGAAGCAAAGAGTAATTGAGAAAAATAAAAGAGCAGCATGTGAGAGAAGTATTTATGTGATTTGCTCGCGCTCTTAGTGCAGGTAAGTGGAGTGATTGGACGGGATGAATGTTGGATGTTGGCTGGAGTGTGATACAGGCCTGTCCAGTGTGACAATGACACGGGCCTGTGACTTATCGAAAGGAAGCATAGAAGACAGTGAAGTGACTCGAGTAGACAGGAGCAGCAGATACTTTTCTGACCATCATAGAGAAGAGATGACGAAAGTCTTACCCGTTCAATGCTTGGCATGCATGGTCATTTCCAGGCCTTCACGTCTTTACCTCGAATCTTCCTCGACGCATGAGCTTGTTCGCGCAACGGCAGATGATCCCTTTGGACTCTGAAGCCAGTGTTTGTGATCGCCTATTGAGGTAATACTATTCAAAGTACCCGGCCGACTGACCATCTTGGCTGGCTGTCCTTGACACAGCCCTTGGGACCCCGATATTTGCTTTGCCTTCGTCCTAAAGAGGCACATGCATCTCGCTCGCTAATGATGTTTCGATTGGAAAAGACAGAGCATGGCCGTAATTCATTACCCATTCACCCACCTAAGGCCCCCCGGATCCTTACCCATCCTTCCCTTAGCCCCTGTTCCTCTCTCAATCCCGCGCATGGGAACATTATGCGGAGGGATCAGGATAACATTACTCCCAGGATCTTGGTGATGAGCAGGCTGGCTGAGTCTCACATTACCTTCCCCGTCGTCCTCACTAGGGTGCACAATGACCGAGGCCCCAATGCTTGCACTTCGTATCCGTGAACTGATGGGCAAGCTGTATTTGACTACGCCCCTGACAATGAGCTCAAAGTCGTATTGAAGAACACGCTCCCACCGCGCGGAGCCACCTTCCTCGGTCCGGTTGCCTGGACGGGACAGTCGAACTTCACCGACGGAGCCGAGCGAGCGGTGATGGAGAGGAGAAGGATCAAAGATTAAGGGAGAGTCGAAAGACAGGATGCGTCCGAGGAGCATTGTCTGGGAATCTGAGGCCGGGTCATCGTCCACTGGATCGGTGCCTTCGTCGATGCCATCTAATTGATCCATCAGGTCATCTGGGGTCTGAAGCGGTGATGGGTTTCGGTGAGATTTCCTACGAGAGGATTTTGAAAATGTTGAGTCAGGCTTTACCACGTTGACAGCTGGTAGAAGATGCTTGGACCGATGTTGATGGCCATTGACGAAAGCAGGTGCTATGTGACGGGACTTGGCGAAAAGGTTGATGTCAAGATCGGAGATCTGAATTGCGATGATATTTGGGTTGATGGCACGAACTCTCAGATCCAGCATGAGTTCGGATTCGGAAGCTAGAACGTTGCGTATGTCCTTGACGTAAACATCAAAGAGCGGCTTGGTGCACAAAACCAGGATGATGACTATGGCGGCGATAAGAAGGGCGAGAACGCTGGCGAGCGAACTGAGAGCCGTGATCCTTCCACACAGCCGGTGATCCCGTTCACCATCCGAATACATTTGACGAACGCTACCTGGCAGGGGACGGCGTCGATTGCGCCCACTTCGCATTGATCCGATCAGCGGTGCTCGCTCGTCATCGGCTCCTTCGCCTTCCATGTCGTAGGAAGAAAGCTCGTCCGCTTTACGAGAGCTTCCAGACATGCGTAGGGAATATGGGGTTTTTGGGCCGTGCTTAGGAGAGCCTTGTTGAAAGTGGGATGTTGCTGAGCGTGGCGACTTGACAACGCGAGGAAATGGAGATTCACTGTCAAATAACGAAGTATGTCCTCCGCGGCCAAATTTACCGATGTGATGGTGGTGACCAGAGCCGCCCCCTCGAGCGGTCTGGGAAGGCCCGCGGACAGTACCATCGGCATCATCTGCATACGTGATAGAGTTGTAATTGTTAGCGAACTTCATGCTTTTCTTTCCAACGATGCTATGATCTCGGTCAAGCCGGCCCTTTAGACCATGGGGGTCGATCTGGCTGAGTGTCGAGGCTGTACTCGGAGTTCGAGAATGGAAGCGATGTGGGCGACCTGACAAGGGTTCTGGCGGGTTGGATTCGTAGACAAAAGTCTCTGCCGAGTCAGAAGAGTCTGCCTCGTCAACAGCACTGGCGACCTTGGCTTCGAAGATGTCTGCTTTTGAGGAGGCTAACCTCCCTCGAAACGGAATTAGTCCTGAACTGAAGCGCCCGGGGGAGGCTGAAGAATTTGTAGGAAACGACCCATGCGCAGGACTTCGCATCATACTGCTTGCGCTCTTGGCTCTACTCAGATGCAACGGGCAAATGAAAGCGTCCTCCACAAGGCCCTGCCCCTGGATGGAATCTGGAGATCCCATCGGAGAAGAGTCCTCGAGTTCGGCAGACGACGTTCGCGAGTGTGGATGATAGTAATGAAAGATTCGAGATAGAGACCTACCTGCTCCTGCGTTCGCAGAAGGCGCCTTCCGCGCGGCCTTCTTCTTCTCTTTCTTGGGTCGGATGGTCTCCGTACTAGGCTTCCCTCGAAGGCTGCCTCCGGTGTCTGCACGAGTCGGTCCTCCCGTCCCACCACCGACAGCAACCTGTGGGATGGAGCTGACCGTCTCCGTCTCGACCGTCATGTTCTTGACCGAGGCTTCACTCGCCGATTTCCCTTTGGAGGGCAGCTGTGTGTATGATTTTTTGGATTGAATTGTTGGGGGTCTAGAAGATGCCGGCACAGCCACTGTCCTACCGGAGTCTTTGGATGGGTCTGTGGTCTTTTGTACGACGCTCTTGCTACCCGCGCTCTCGTTGCCGCTTTCGATCTTAGTCTTGCCTTCGTTCGACAAAGCTTCCTCCATGGGACTTTCTTCAATCCGCTCAGGTCGTTCATGACCCGCACTCTTACTTCGATCTGCTTGTCTCGATGCGCCAAGAGCCGGTGTTGTAGGGGACCCACCTTCTTGTACGGTTTCCAGCATGGAGCCGGAGCCACTGCTGCCACGGACAGGGGTTCGCATACCCGCACGAGGCATCGGTTCTTCCTCTATAGAATCAGGCTCGGCTATGATGTTTGGGACGCGGGATGGGCGGTCGACCACTATAGAAGGCGTGGAAGGGGTCGATTGCGAATGCTCAGCCTTGCGCGCCGGCGCGGTTATTGTCTTAGCGGTGGAGGATGAGGCATTGGTCGGAGGAGGGGAGCCGAGACGCGGTGTTCGCGGCGCTGATTTAGTGACAGCAGTGTTTGCTTTGGTTGATCTGTGCGACCTTGAAGTGTCGGCTGCAGCATCCTGTTGTGACTGTGGAGGTAGGGCAGCTGCTCCGGCGGCGGAGAGTGCTCTCTGAATGGCCGCCGCGGAGGGGACTGTCGGAAAGCTGGCAGCAGAAGCACTGTGACCGCGCACCGGGCTCAAGTCTTGGCTGTTTTTCCTTGATCTCCCAGCAGACCGCGTGCCCATTGACACACTCGACTTGAAGGAAGGTCGGATTGGCGAACCTTCTCGAGAGGCTTTGGGCGATGTGTTGGCGGAATCGATACCAGGACGTAGTGGCTGGGTCAAGGCGCGTCTGTGATTCTTGGGCGAGGAAGCAGACTGGGTGGGAGTAATGGTTCCTGAGTCCGGACCATTCTGGCTGCCTTGAGGATTTGGTCCATTTGGTTCATTGGGCGCCGTTTGATGAGGGACTTCTGCATCGACACTTTCCTTACCCTTGTCCTCTCCTACCTTCGACTCCTTTCCAGTGTCATTGTCGGCCATCTTAGGTGAGTCCCCAGCAAGGCGACGTCATTACTTCGGACATGGGCCAATCCTACTTCTCCAGCAGGCGGGAATGGTCATAACACTGTTGGCAAGGAAGCCCAGGGTGACGGCTGACTGTATGCGGGCATTATGAACAAAACACGGTGGACCAATAAAGCGTAGGATTTCAGAGACTAAGGGCAATGTGACTGTGGGTGGGTTGTGGGAGAAGTGAGATGTCGGACTTCCGCAGGTGCCTTGTTCAAAATCGATTCAGGTACTGGGGCCAAGGAACGTGTGGCGCTGCAATTGGTGGCTTTTCTCCCCCTCTAAACCTGTCTGGTTTAGGCCGTTTGTTTGCGTGGAGTCCACGTTTTCCCGTTTCCGTTTTCTTTCAAAAACGTCTCGGATGAGGGGATGGATGGATGGATCTGTGAGGTTGTGGCCGTGTGGGGAAAGTCTAAAAGCATAAGTCATAATCTTCAGAGGTTTTTCATGTTGTGGTCATTGTTTCGGCTGCGAGGTAATTAATCATGCAATGCGGCGGATCCATTCCTGGACTGTCAAGGTTACAGGTGCATGATGCAAGACAATCGCGCCTTTCCTTGGCCTGTATCTGCCTCCCAATCGTAAACGTGGAAAGAAACCGCCGTGTCCGTTCCATTTATGGACAACGAAATGCTTGTGCAAGGCTCGCAATCTCGTGATGGTATGAAGCGAGCCATTTGGGAGACACGATTCGACATGTGCATTTTTGTTGCACGATGTTGCGACGCATCGACCACACAGACGCATCATGTCCTATCAGATGACGGTTGGGAGATACTCGGGCTGCCTGAGCCTTCATGTAGCTCATTCGACCTCGTATAGAGCGCTGAGCAGGTGGTCACACACACATCATTGTTAGATGCGCCTCTACAGCTCTGGATCATTCTGACATGTTCACTTCCTTTCACAAATATTGAAAATAGAAACATGCAATCCAAGTCGTGACGACAAAGAATCAGCATGCATCCACCCTAAGTCTCTATTTATTATGATTGATAGTCTTTCAAGTCGCGAAGAGATGAATCTTACCTTGGTGAGAGAGCTTCTAACAGGCCGAGTCAGTCTGGCCCAGAGCTTTCGACGATGGTCTATCTCTCTTTGGATGTAAAAATTTATACCAATGAGGAGATTCATTTGACATTTGAGGATGTTGAGCTCTTGCAAGAAACATGTCATCGTGTTCTCCTGGCCACACGCTACGCGGCGAAACACATTTCCAGTTTGCACGTAAGATCGAGGTCGTACAAAGGATGTGTCGTTTACGGCTTTCGGGTACAATAATATGACACCAGCAATCCAAACCTCTTGTGTCATAGCCATACTACATAATGTCCAAAAATTCCTTGTTACCCTCTTCAATCATCCTTCGCTTTTGCAAGTCCTCAGTTCGATACAATGGAGTCTATCGCCGACCCCACAAGCCCTCAAGGTAAGACGGCTTTCTCTTATGGGGGCGATCTACAGTAAGGCTCTGGAGGCTGATCATAACAGCAAGCTTCCCACCGCAGGATTTCACCCGAACGAGCTTGGGAAAGTTGCCCCTCGAGATCAGATTGCGAGTCTATGAACTTGCCACTCTCACAGAAAGAGATGCATCGCAACCAAACAGCTGGCCGATCATAGACCTGGCCAAAACGTCGACTGCGCCCCTGGCCGAAGACCAAAAGAGCAGAGACCATCCAGAGCCACAGTCACGATCCCGCTTGCAACTCTTATGTGTTTGTCGCCAGATACACGAAGAAGCGTTTGACACTGTTTGCACCCAATTCTACTCACGAAACATCCTCTACCTTGCAGATGCTGCTGCACTTCACGGCTTCCTCTCCACGCTCAGTCCACCACGCCTGCAACATATCGTCGCCCTACACGTCGGACGTGGACTGGTCAACGATGTTCCCATGTTGTATAGGATCCCATTCGAGGAATTTCTGGACTTTGGCAACATTTCGGGAGACCCCTCTGACCCTTTCAGCCGGGACAGGTTCCCCAGTCCGTTGAGTACAGCGAGCCTCTTTGGCGAACAGGCTCAAGAGTCTCGACGCTTGCTTGCCAAATGTACTGGGCTTCGCATGCTATATTTCGACGTCAATGCGTTAGACAAAACCTCCTTCATTCAGTGGCTCTCTCCCTCAGTCCCGGAACGCCCAACCCATTGCATCGAATTTCACAGCGAGCTGGACTGGACCTTATGTTCGCCTCGCAAGATGAAGCAAGCCGCGGAGTCTCGCGCTGTTTGGGTGCCAATTATGGAGCACATGGAAAATTTCGAGAGAGATTTTGGTCGGCCTGAGCAGACGGATGTTCTACAGGTGTCATTGGAGGCTGCGCCTGCAGAGATCTTCGGGGAGAGCGACATCCCTAGGGAAGCTGAAGGAGGAACGAACGTCGAATGATGCCGGGTCGTCGGAAGAGCTTTGTTCGAGCTCGCGCGTTTCTTTTACGAAGCACGAAGCGAGAACAGTCCCGGATGAGAAGTCACAGGTATCTAGAATAAGTAGCAAGCCTCCGGGTCTGGTTCTGAAATGGTCGATCAAACCTTCAAACATGTATCTCGCCTTACCATTATGACTGATCTTGTAACCTCTGAGGTCTCGCTGCGTGTTTCTACTTCGGCGTTCGGCCATATTCGAGACGCTCATAGAAGAGTGGTAGCTTAGCTGAATAGGTCGGTATATGTCTCTGATAGACCCAAACGTGTTATGTTTCAGGTCCAATTCTCCCGACTTCACATCCACAGGGCTACATGGTCCAGCAACACGGTTTAGGGTGTGGTGACCCCGCTGTTTCCCATGCCAGACGAGGACCGCAAGCACATTTACTTAGCGTGTCCAGTATTTCGACGTGCAAAATTGCCGTTCCCGGATGATGTTTGGTGTACTGCCCGCATACCAGTCACCAGTAGACTTGATATCTCGAGACGAAAACGTCCCGCCCGCGTGATATGCTCCGAAGAGCCTTCCCCCGGCTCCCCCACTCACAGCAAATCGAAATCATCCAGCTTATCGCGATACTTCAAGATATTCCTCTTGACCTTACTCGAGTCCACCCACGTGACAAAATCCTCCAAGTTCCGATTCACGCAAAACGCCGGATCCGTCACCACCTCGGTCCCCACCCTCACATGCCCTTGCTCAATGAACTTGACGGCCCCCTGCACCGTCTCCGCCATCCGCAACCTCGTCATCACGACCCCCAACCTCCGTCTTGCAAACTTGCTCACCCCCACTTGTTTCTCAACCTCGGAGAGTTTGGTTCCTTGGGATAGGATACCCATGTCGTAGAGTTTTTCCAGGAGCAGCTTCTCATGCTTGAGGCGCACGGGGTCCTGGGGGTCGAGTTGGGAGAGCTGGTGGGCGAGTTGGCGGAGCGAGCCGCTGAGTCGGTTGTATTTGGAGTAGTCGGAGGGGGTTTGGATGCAGTAGCGGCGCAGGATGGCGGCTTCGCGGTGGTTGTTGTCGGATTTGTAGGTGGTGAAGTCGACTTTGCGGAGGAGCCTGCGAGGCTATGTTAATTATTGTCTATGTATATGAAGCAAAAAAGGGATGACAGACTTCTGCTCGTGATGCTTGAGTTTGCGAACCATTCTGCCCCAAGGAGCTGCGAAAATGTATGGAAGGAATGTGTGGTTGTGCGGCCAAGAACGAACGTCACAGAAGTCGTTTATACGCTAGCCGGTTCTGGCCGTCTCTTCATTTTCTTCCTACATTGATTGCTTAAACCACCACTACCAAAAATACAAGCAACCACCTTGCATTCCCCAGTCATCCGGTCGTCATAATTGATATGATGGCATCACACCACCTCCACCGACCTACCTACCGCTCCCTCCTTTCCCTCCTCTCCCAATCGCCCCATCTCCTCACCACCTCCCGCGCCATATCCACCCGTCCTCCCCGCAACGCCCAAGAAGGTAAACCTAAACCCCCCCCCTTCCCCCCACCCCYCCAGCCTTTCTTTCCCT